>MCJB01003102.1:0-112965 GCA_002018475.1 Nicotiana obtusifolia
GGCGGTCCAAAAGGGGGGAAGGTATACGGGCTTCCCGCTAAGCAATTCTACCGCTATAGGTGTGGAATGCACGGAATAGGCACTTCCTCACAAGGGGAGTCGCTTGACGCGGACAACCTCGCCTCTATGCGGGACCATGTAGCAAAGCTCACATCCGAGCTAGAAGCTGCCAAGGAAAGAGAGAAGAAGAGAGAAGAAAGAGAGAAGGAGAAAGATAAACTTAGAGATGCTCAGTATGCTGCTCTACAAGAGCAGATCAAATCTCTCTTGGCTTCTGGCTCTTTTCCGATTCCCCGGTCACGTGAATCATCGCCGGGTGGTCAGCTTGATGATGACATTTCATCCGGCGATGACACTGATGATGTAGATATTAGTAGACGTTGAATTGTAATAACAGCTTATATAATGTATAAGTTCATTTGAACTTTAAACCTTATTGTTGTTTAATGTTGTTGTTTATTGTAGTTGTTATTCTCGTTGTTGTTTGTTGCAGTTGTTCTTGTCGTTGTTGTTGTTTTAATGGCATAAAATGCTTCTTTTAGGAATTTGGTAAAACTGGCAGGTGGTGTAGCTGCCAAAACAGGCAGTTTTTGGAAAAAATATACCAAAAATAGCGACCAACTTTGGTCGCCAGTTGGTCGCTATTTTGATGAAAAAAAAATTGATTCTGCACAATAGCGACCAAAGCTGGTCACTCCTTGGTCGCAATTACCGACCAAAGTTGGTCGCTTTTTGAAAAATACATAAAATAAAATTCTGGAATAGAGACCAACTTTGGTCGCTTATTTCAGATTTTAATTTTCTGTATTTTTTGATAGGCGACCAAAGTTGGTCGCTAATTAGCGACCAAAGTTGGTCGCTCATTAAAAAATACAGAAAATTAAATTCAGGATTGGCGACCAACTTTGGTCGCTATATGCTGAATTTAATTTTCTGTATTTTGCAAAAAGCAACCAACTTTGGTCGCTAATTGGCGACCAACTTTGGTCGCCTATACGTTTTTTGGAATGTTTGGTTCTTTTGTGTTTGGGACCAAAATTGGTCGCAAATTAGCGACCAAAGTTGGTCGCTATCTGTTACTGACCACCTAAATACTGACCAGACCATTGTGGTCGCTTTTTGGTCGCTTTTTGGCAGATAGGGACCAACTTTGGTCGCTTTTTTCGGTCGCTTTTCACCTGATTTTTAGTAGTGATAATTTTAAAGATAAATAATTAATTAAGTGACTAGTGGGCGTAAGTTATAATGATACATTAGTTGGGTAAATAGGTGATTATTGATAGTTATAATTTTACGTTTGAAACTTATTTATCTTCAATATTGAAGTTTTAGCTTTATTACAGATTATTATATAATTTACCAATTATATACACAATAATATATTACAATCTAATCTTTCCTCTTCTTCCTCTCCCAAATTCAAAACCTGGACCACCGTCACCCTAACTGTCGTCAGGCCGTGTGCACAACTTAAAAAATGGGCTCATCTCCAAGCTCAGCTCAAAATTGAGTTGAACTGCAGTCGCAAATAACGTACGATCCAACTCATGAACCCAAAATTCAGTCCACATTTGTTATTGAAGATATTTCATCTTCATGTGATATATTGGAATCGTCAATTCTAAATCATTGTTAATTAGATTCCATGACTCCAATAAATTAGATTATGATTTAAGAACTCAACTGTTTTATCAGTTGTAGTTGACCCAGTTTAATTTTTGGGAAGAATCTTATCTATGACACACAAGGAATGGTTTGATACCTAGTTTAAAAGCTTCACTGACAAATATTAAAAAGATTTGAAGCTTTAAATTGAATTGGAAAATAGAATTTCGCAAAAATATTATTTGTTTATAGTGGGTGTTATTTCTAATAATTCGAAATATCCTTTCGAGTTTATATCTCAATTTTGAGAGAATTTAGTGAATATTCGAGGTGATTTTGATTAGAATTTCAGATTGATACTCGAAAAAGAAGACATACAAAAATTGTATATACTTTATATTTTGGGTATACAAATGACATACAAAATATATACAATAACATAATTTTATACAAGCATATAAATTATATGTAAAATATAGTTTTTGACTGGATTATGTACAAAAATTTTTTACTCAAGTTTAAGATAAATTGTAGATTTTGACCAACTTTGTATATATCTTGTCAAGAAAATTAGTTACTTTTTGTAAATAAATTTTTTTAGCTAAAACGGATAAATAAATTTAAATTTTCGTATATATACGAAAAAATCCCTGATAGAAAGGTATAAAGGGAAAGATAGTGGGCCAGGCCCACATTGGCTGAAATCCTTCAACAAAGAAAATAATGTATTATCACTTTCAGCCCGCGCCAGAAACTATTTATATTTGGTAGTCGAAAATCTCACTTTTAGCCCGCGCTAGAAATAATTTACATGTGGTAGCCGAAAAAGTGTATAAAATTATATAAGTTTTGTATATAACATACAGAATGTATATATAGCACCAAAAAATAAAATATATTTTATATATTTTTTTCGATTATTATTTTATAGCGGCTACACAGTGTTATTTTTCCAAAGAAAATCTCGGCGGCACCTTTTCAAGAACCAGTGATGTTACTCCATTCCATTAGTCCTTTTAGGACATAGCTAATTAAGGAGAACTCTTCCGGAAAAAAAAATTTAAAAATTTAAGGAGAACCCTTAACGCAGACATATCTTCTATTACTTCGCTATAGCTCTAGACCAATGATATTCAAGGACATTTAGCTACAGTTTCGGCACTTCATTTCGAAGGTATTGATATATCTTTTCACTTTGTGATTGTTATTTTGAAACATGACCAATTTGGATTGGTTTATTTTAAGACGTGCTTTTTAGTCAAAATAGTTTGTAAGTTATTTTATGGCGTTTGAATAAAGTAAAAAAATATTTTTAAGTACTTGTTTTTAAGTTAAAATGACAAAAACAAACCAAGCTAAAAGTTAGAGTTCCTAATTTATGACTTATGCTTAACGATCACTTAAAATAAGGTCCGCATAATGAGTTGGGTGGGGTTATGGATATATGTTTTCACCTCTAAATTTATCGGTTGAGGTGTAGAATATTGATATTTAGCACTAAATTGAAACTAAGAAAAACCGACATTTGACCCTTTAATTAGCAAAAAGATTGAAACATGAGCATAAATTTGAACTCATAAGCCTATGCGAAAAAGGATTTTGCGACTTTTTCAGAATTTTGCTAGGTTGACCGAGGGTTGACTTTGATCATTTGCCTTTATCTTTGACTTGTTGTAAAATTATACAAACGATTAACCTAGACTAATTGGAACGTGTTATTCGATATTTTGCATAGATTGATGCTACTGGAGGTCATCTTTGTAGACTTTGGCATTTCAAGCGAGGTAAAGGTTGACCATTTTAAAGCAATTGAGACTTTAACTTCCCGAGTACTTTCTTTTCCGATGTCATTATTTAGAGCTTGAATAAATACTTTTGAATACCTAGTATGTTGAGGAGCGAGCGCATACTAGGATGTGTATATTATTTTTTTAAGCTTATGTGTCATATTTCGAGGTGTTACTCACTCTTAGTTGGTTTGCAAAACATGTGATGTATCTTTTATGATAAATTAAGCATAGAATACTTACTTACAATCCGTAGGGTTCTTATTGTGATATGTGGCTTTGCCTATCGTATCTGAGATACTTAGTATGAATTTTCTCTTATCCTCGATATTGTTATTGCACAGTTCACCTTGCGTGCATTTATTTATTTAGTTGAGATAGTGCTAGCATTATATTGGCTATGATCTGCACCTTACACCGCATAGTCTAGTTGCTACCGCAGTGCTCTGCTACCGGTTTTTGCACTTATGGTTGGGCATAATATGATTTTGTTATTGGTTGTGGATAGTCTATTAAAATGTATAGTCCAAGATAGGTAAGTGCACCATATGGACGGTATGTTGCTACATATGGCGATACTATGAGATATTAATTTTGAGTTATAGCACGTATATTTTTTTTTCGCGGTTGTACATATTTGCTTGATATGATATATGTTATAACCTATTAATAACATCTACATTATTTTCAGAGACTTGCTCCACATAATATGACGGAGGCGAGCCGCTAATCCTGCTGGGCCTAGGCTCACCCTAGTTGTTGTTTCTGCCTTGTGCAGATCATTCCACTAGCACAATAGATGGACATCCTTGATCTCATTCGATATTGTTTTCAGTTGAGGTGAGACAACCATATTCAGACCGCGGTGGTACCTTCACTCTATCTATTTTTTTTCTTTTTTGTTATTTTTGGGATGTGTTCCTAGACTCTTGTATTTGAATTTATATTAGATGCTCCTTAACTAGTTTGTTGGAGGTGGGATTTTGATGCTTGTATGTCTTTGGGTACTTGGAGTCATTATTTTATTACTATATAAGGTTGTGGATGTAATATATGATTGGACTATTAGTTGGCTGACTACATGAAATTATCGGGATGTACTTATTTTAGGGGGAACACTGGCAAATTTTTTTGTGTTTGATTCTTGACAAAGATGAATAACAGTTCTCTTGGCGGGGGTTAGTTGCTTGTTAAGCGCCAATCACAAACTTCGAATTTCCGTCATGAAAAACTTGGTATTAGAGCTATAGCTTATGATATCCCGCCAGTCAAGGAGGAGTGTGCTAGTGGAGTCTTATTTATGGATATGTTGTTGATCATATCTATAAGCCTTTGAGGAAAAACTTCCCTTTCTTTCATTTCAATCTCGTGCGATAGATTTGTACTATGTTTTAATTCTTGAAGAGGCCCAACAATGCAAGCTACGCTTATGACACATCGTAGGCCAAGAGTTCCTAGCGGTACGAGAATAGTTACTCAACCTAGGGCCACTACTGCTAGCTCTACTAGAGGTAAGCCCCTACTGCTGGGAGAGCTGGTGCAGCGCAGCCAGTGGGTCTTGAGATTCCTGATATTCCTTTTCAAACTACTTTACCAAGTCCTACTGTTTCCTTTCCCCTTAAGTTGGTTCCGAGGATGGTGAGTATTTTGCTGTCTTTTGCTCCTAGACCTGGTGATCTCTTAGTGCCTCAAGTTGCTACATAGGCACAGGCTACAGTTGAGACATAGATTCCCGTTGCTATTCTTGTTGTGCAGCAGTCTATCCCAGCTACAAAGAGAGTGATTCAGGCAGCTATAGTTTCTCCCCAGCCTTATCGGTGGGTAGAATAGGGTCTTCTTCCATTGATGAGGATGATTGTGTGAAAAATACGGAGTCTTTTATGAAGTTTTTCCCTCCATCCTTTGATGTCACTTTAGCTACTGTTCTTGCTCAGAGTTTCCTTGATAGGTGTGAGAAGATTCTTGCGACTATACATGTGAGAGATACTCAGGGCAGCCTTCACCACCTTTTAACTATCGGGGAAAGCATAGAATTTGTCGATGACATATCAGAGAGGTAGGCTAGCTAGGTCTCCACCTTTCACTTGTGATCATTTGTTGCATTGTTTATAGAGAAGTTTATTCCTCAAAGTCAGCGAGATAAGAGGCGCCGCGGGTTTGAGTAGCTGAAATAGGGGCACATGACTGTTGTTGAGTATGATTCTGATTTCACTAATTTTTCTCGATATGTACCACACTTAGTCTATGCTGAGATGCACAAGGTTACGAGGTTTGTCGATGGATTGCGTTATGGAATTCATGTTATCATGGTGAGCGAGAGTTGTCGTGGTAGCTATCTTGATATTTTTTAGGCTGCCACCCGGGTTGAGGCTATGCAGAATGCTGAGAGAGAGGAAGAAGGCTCTTCATTCTACACCTTCTAGTCATGCTCCACCTGAGAGTAAGGGGGTCATAGTATTGGATCTTCTAGACCAGCTCTGTCTGCTACACTTACTACTTCTAGTTCACTTTCAGCCTATCATGATCAGTATCAACAACAGGGGCGAGGTAGGTCATCTCAGTCAGGGTGCCCTATTTGTGCTACTTGCCATAAGAGATATCCAAGCCCATGTAGGGGGCTGATTAGGGGATGTTTCGCATATAGTAAGGTCGGACACCTTGCTTGAGATTTTCTTAGGGATGCTACTTTAGCTCAGAGTTCCTCTAGGCCTCAGTGTTCATTTGCTACAGTTCATATTGCAATTTGACAATCTAAAGCTTTTACTCAGGCTACTCCAAGAGTGACAGACATGGAGCCTAGGGAGGCCATGGTACTGGTAGGATTCCCCATGTCTTCGCCATGGTTCGACAGGATGCTAACGCATCCAATGCAGTGGTTACAAGTACGCTTTCAATATGTTCTCGTGATGCTTTTGCATTGATAGATCAGGAGTCTACCTATTCTTATGTGCCACCGTACTTTCCACCATGTTTAGATAAAGATCTTGCTTATCTTAATTTTCCTATTACGATTTCGACCCTAGTAGGGGAATATGCTAGATTTGATAGTCTATCATGATTGTGTGATCTCTATTCAAAGAGTAAGCACTGAAATTGAACTCATGATCTTAGAGATGGTGGAGTTCTATATCATTATGGGTATGGACTTGTTGGCATCATGGCATGCTAATCTTGATTGCTATGCTAATAATATGACTACGGGGAATGGAGAGGTGTGAAAGTGAACCACAAAGAGAATATTATCTCTTTCATGAAGACCCAAAAAATGATAGGAAAGGGTTGTTTGGATTTCATTGCCATAGTATGTGATACTAGTGTAGAAAAAGTTACAGTTGATAGTGTCCCTGTTGTGAGAGAGTTTCGGGAGGCGTTCTCAGATGAGTTTTCTGGTTTACCACCGATGCAAAAGATTGAGCTTAGTATTGACCTTGTTTTGGAGACCCATCTCGTTTATATTCCCTCATATCGTATGGCTTATTCAAAGCCGAGATAAATAAGATGCAGATTAAAGAGTTTCTTGATAAAGGCTTCATTTAGTAGTGTTTCACCTAGGGGTGCATCAATATTGCTTGTTAAGTAGAAGGATGGTTCTATGCGCATGTGCATCGATCATAGACAGTTGAACAAGGTGACGATCAAGAACAAGTACTCTTCGCCTCACATCTTATTTGATCAGTTACAAGGTGCCATTTCCTTCTGTATGATTGATTTGAGATCTGGGTGCAATCATTTGAGGATCAAGAAGAAGGACATTTATAAGACAACCTTCAAGGCTAGATATGGCCACTATGATTTCTTGGTTATGTCTTCATACAAATGCCCCAACAACGTTTATGGATATAATGAATAGAGTGTTCAAGACCTACATTGATAATTCTGTGATTGACTTTATTGATGACATCTTGGTCTACTCCTGTAGCCAAGAAAAGCATGAGCAGCATTTGAAGATTATTCTACATACACTTAAGGAGCGGAAGTTATATGCTAAGTTCTCTAAGTGTGAGTTCTTGCTTGACAAAGTGTCATTCTTGGGGTCAGTGGTGACTAGGTATTTGATTTAGGTGGATCCTAAGAAGGTTGAAGCAATTTATGACTGGCATAGACCTATTACACCTACAGAGACACACAGTTTCTTCGACCTAGCAGGTTACTATAGGCCCTTTATAGAGGGAATGTCAGTTCTTGCAGTCTTATTGACTAGATTGACTTAGAAGCGGGTTCAATTTCAATAGACTGATGGGTGTGAGACTAGATTTTAGAAACTTTATTTTATATAACTACCGTTCTAGTTTTGGCAGTTCCCACATGTTCTAGAGGCTATGTTGTGTAGTGTGATGCTTCACACATTGGATTGGGATGTATTTTTATGTATAATGGCAAGGTGATAGCCGATGCTTCTAGGCAGTTGAAGAATCATGAAAAGAACTATCTTACACATGACTTCGAGTTAGTGGCAGTTGTTTTTACTTTAAAGATTTTGCGCAATTACTTGTATGGAAAGCAATGTCAGATTTACACCGATCATAAGAGTTTACCCTATATCTTCAATTAGAGGGACTAGAATCTAAGACAATTGAGATGGCTTGGGTTATTGAAAGATTATAACCTATCTTGTATCATCCGGGCAAGGCAAATGTGGTGGCGGATGCTTTAAGTCAAAGTCTATGGGTAGTTTGGCTAGACTTACAATGGAGAGGAGGCCAATTATTGAAGTGCAAAATTTGGCTAACTGGGTTATATGGATTGATCACACAGTTCCTGATTAGTTGTTAGCATGTGTTATGGCACGGTCTTCCTTGGTCATTCAGATTCGGGAGAGTCAGTATGATGATCCTGACTTGGTTGGACTTCGAGAAAAGGTTCTTATTGGCAAAGAGCCTGGAATTGTGGTTGATAGTGATGGGGTACCATAGTACGATGATAGCCTGTGTGTACTGATGTGAGGATATGTGGTCTTGTATTCATGGACGGTCTTTTATAAAAGGAGTCATGAGATTCGGTAAGAAGAGAAAGTTAAGTTCGAGGTATATGGGCCCCTTTTTGAGGTCTTGAAGAAGATTAGGGAGGTAGCATATATATTGTCTTTGAAACTTGGTTCTTCTAGTTTTTTATGCTCCGTAGGTATGCCCGAGACTCGAGCCATCTTGTATAGTTGATCGATCATGAGACAATTCAGTTGGACTAGAATCTATCATATGAAAAAGCCTAGATAGCCATTATGTGCAGGGAGATTTGCAAATTGAGATTGAAATAACCTCCTTTGGTAAAAGTATTGTTAAGGAACTTACCGCTCGAGGAGACAACATGGGAGAATGAGGCAGACATGCGAAGTAGATGCACACCCATTTGAGACTTCAGGTACACTTTCTTACTTCTTTCGAGGACGAATGAGAGTTTAAGTAGGGGAGCATGTAATAATCCGGTATTATTTGTATAAATATAATTTAAGGGGTAGATAATTAATTAAGTGGCTAGTGACACTAAGTTATAATTGTACATTAATTGGGTCAATAGGTGGTTATTGATAAGGTATAAATGGAAAGATAGTGGTCCAGGCCCACATTGGCTGCTATCCGCATTACTTTTGACCTAGGTAAGTTATAAGAAATTGAAATCCTTACTTTACTTCAACAAGTCTCGTTGAAATCCTTTTCAATAAGCAATGGCGTTACTCCATTTCAATAGACCTTTTAGGGCATAGCTAATTAAGGAGAATTCGTGAAGCGGACATATCTTCTACTACGTTATTATAGCTCTAGACCAACGATATTCTCAGAGACGGCAAGGAAATTTAGCTACAGTTTGGCACTTCATTTCTAAGGTATTGTATAATGAACCGGTCAGGTATGTTGTGTATTTGAGCCCCGTTTCCCCATTTGATATTTCCCTTATGCTTGTTCATCGTTTTGTGACTTGCGGGGATGGTTGATTTGGTTCCGGAAAGGTTTTGAAATGAATTGGAACACTTAGTTCCATTGTTGGAATCTTAAGTGTTAAGAGCTAATCAAGGTTTGACTTTTGTGTAAACGACCTCAGATTGGTGATTTGATATTATCATAGACTTCATATGAAGGTTAAGGAGTATGTTAAGATTAGGATTTGGAGGTTCTTATGATGTGTTGGTACTATTTTCCAAAAGTTGGAAATTAAAAATTTGGAGAGATTCTAAGCATGACCGAGAGTTGACTATGATTCTATCGGGTTCAGATTATTATTCTAGGATTGAAATAGGTCTATTTTATCATTTGAGACTTGTGTGCAAAGTTTGATTGTAATTCGGATTGGCTAGGCTTGTATCAGACGCTTGGTTTGAAGTTTAAAAGTTCTTGAACTTAAGAGAACTTCAATTAGTGTTTTGGCCTTTGATTCGTTAGTGTGATGTTATCTCTATGTGTTTGGATGTTGTGGATAGGTTCAGAAAGTATTTATTACCTTGTTGGTGTGATTGGACGGGGTCCGGAGTGGCTTGAGTGGGTTTCGAACCACCCAGTGCATTTTGGAAGTTGCAGATTTTTGCTGGTGTCAGGCCCTTCTTCTTGATCGCGATCGCGGAGTGCAGTTTTGAGCTGGGAAGATTTTGTTCTTCTCATTTTCGATAATAGGGTAACGTTCGCGATTGGTGTGGCAGATAATCCTTCGCATTCGCGAATAGGTGGTCGTGTTCACATAGAAGAGAGGCAGGTTAGGAGCTGGCTGGAGCTTGGCCTTCCATTCACGGGAGGCAGCTCACTTTCGCGTAGGCCTGGGGAGAACATGCATCACATTCACAAGGTTGAATCCATGTTCACGAAGAGTTAATTTGAGGCTGCTTCATTTTGTGCTTTATGAATGCCAGACAGTGGCTGCATTCACGAAGGCTATCGATGTAGAAACTATAAGTGACTTATTTCGGGATTTTAGCCCATTCTTTCCTATTTTGAACCCTACACTTGGAGAGGGGTGATTTTTGAAGAGGATTTTCATACAAGAAAATAAGGCAAGTGTTTTCTACTTACTTTTGATATTATATCTTATTTCCCCAGGGATTATGACACTTAGGTTATGGGGTTTGAAACAGAAATTTGGGGGTTTTGACTCTCATTTTGGAAAGTTTAAATTGGCGACTTGGGAGTTAATTGGACTCAGTTTTGAAATCTATTCATATATTTGGATTTATGGAGTTTTGGGTAGTCGGACTCTACTCCTTGGCTCTGGTTTTGACCATGTGGGCCTGGATTGACTTTCATTGGCTTTTGGAGATTTGACTAAAGATTGATGCTTTATTGTTTGACGTTATTGAGTTTCTTTAGCTAGATTCAAGCCGTTCGGGTGTGGTTTCTAAAGGAAAGGTGATATTAGAGGGTTGATTTTTCCCGTTTGAGGTAAGTATCTTGCCTAATCTATTTTGAGGGAATGACCCTTAGGATTAAACGTTATTTTTCTAATTGTCATGTATGAAAAGCAATGTATATGTGAGGTGATGTGTGTATATGCGGGTGCTATGTATGGAAAATGACCGGATTAGACTCTAGGCTTCTACTATGCCTTAATTTAATTGTGCGCTCTTTATGATACATGTGTAGTACTGGTATGACTATGAGGGCTTGTCCTTTCAGGCTAGAGATCATGTTTTAAGATTTGTTATCTACTAATTAGCCAAGATGGGCATTTGTGGAATCACTGTGAATTGATTTAGCCGTGGCCATGGCTTATATCTTGAGCACACATCCATACTTTATTATTTTCAAGTCCTTGTGCACTTCATTAATGAATTGTGCGAATATATCTCTTGATGATAAATTGTTATCTTGAATTTGTTATAATTAGGGCACATATGGACATATTGGGCAGATTGATTGGATGTTGGCACGAGGTCTTTTTCGTGCGAATATGTGAAGTTTAAGGGTGGCATCTTGATTATGATTTTTGGAGTATAAGGGTGGAATTCTCGATTATGATAATATCGATGTTGTTATGGCACGAGGGTTTGCCGTGCAACATGTGGATATGGATTCATCCCCTTAGGGTCTCCCTCTCATGTTCTCTCTTGATGGCGTACATGCGGATTGTGGTACCTTGATTGATGTTTTTGTTTTTGATGGGGAGTATAAGGGTGCCATTCTAGATTGATGATGCGTGGAGTACAAGGATGGCATTCTTGATTAATGGTGAGTGGAGTATAAGGGTGACATATTTGTTCATGCTAGTTAATTCTTTATGATTCGTCATGTATATTATATGATTTTACGTTACACTTAACATGCTACTCTGTGTCTATGTTACTGATTGATAATTATTTTTTTAAAATTTATTTACTTGTGATGCGTTGATAACTCTTGTTTCATTTTGATGATACTACATCTTGTTATATTCTTGTTGCCAGTTATTTGATATATCGCGGTGGTTCTTTTATTAGTGAGTATCACATGACTTTAACATCGTCACTACATTACCAAGGTTAGTCATGATACTTACTAAGTACATGTTGTTCTGTACTCATACTATACTTTTGCATATTTTGTGCAGATTCGAGTGTTGGTAGAAACAGACCTTAGGAGTAAGCTTGACTATTCGAGAGGATTCAAGGTAGTGTTGTATGGACACCACAGACGCTTGGAGTTTCCTTTCCTTATTTCATACTGTTGTATCACTTTTATATAGTATTGTACTTTTGAGATTCGTTATGTATTCAGTTTAGAGCTCATGACTCTATACTACCCGATTTTCAAAGTTTGACTTATGTACCACTGTATTGGCTTTGTTGGATCTTTATTCTGCCATTTGTCAATTTCAGACTTCCTTATCATATTTCAATATTATTGTATCATAATGTGATTTACTTACCTAGTCTTAGGGGTTAGGTGCATCACGATCATTGGTGGGAGCAGGAGCACGATCATATTGAGCAGGTAGGACCCGCTTGGGCACTTGAGGGGCCTATTGCTACACTGGGACTTCAGGAGACTTTGACTAACATTATGATAATGTTCGAGAGCTTGGCTCGGGTAGGGTTGATTCTGGTTGTACCAGCTACTTTGTAGGCTGAGGGAGGAGCTCAGACTCCTGCCACACGTACACTAGAGCAGCTAGCTCGTGTTTATCAGACGCCGAGGGTTCTAACGGTGCAGCTAGTACTTGCAGAGCCTGAGGTAGGGCCAGTCATGTTTGTTGAGGAGGAGAAGAGGATGGAGGTTTCAGAGACTTCGTCCTCCCCATTTTAGTGGAGGGGCAAGTGAGGGTGCACAAGGTTTCTCGTATTAGTGTCATCGTATTTTGCGAACTTTGGGTTTGGTAGAGTCGAATGGGGTCGACTTTACTATCTTACAGTTGAGAGGGCTGCCATACAGCCAGTGGCAGACGTATGAGTGTAGTGCCACTTTCATGGCCCTAATTCTCATTTTTTTTTCTTAGGGGAGTTTATCCCATAAAACCGCAGGGATGAGTTGCATAGTGAGTTTGAGCATTTGTGCCAGGAAGGCATAATTATGACCCAGTATGTTGTAAGTTTATAGAGTTATCATGCTATGCAACTCATTTGTTTTCTACTGAGTGGGAAAGGGCTGGTAGATTTTTTTAGGGGCTCACCTACAGCCTTAGATTTGGAATGGCAATGGAGATGAAGACTGAGACTGCATTTCATCAGGATGTGGAGATTTCTAGGAGGCTAGAGCATATCTGGAGGCAAGAGGGAAGGATAGGGAGGCTAAGAAGCCTTGTGCTTTGGAGGAATTATTGGCTCCTACTATGGGGTCAAGGGTTGATATGGTAGAGGTCATTTCAGCCGACCAGTTCATTCAACACTTCAAGTCCTATGTAGTGCTCCAACTAGCATGGATTTCTGAGCACTCATATTGGATAGTCATCCATCATTGCACCTCCTACATGGGTTCTTACCGTAGTTATTCCGGTCGTCCGGGGCAGACTCAGTTCCAGCAGCCACGTCCATAGAGAGGTTGTTACGAGTGTGGTGATACAAGGCATATCATGAGAGATTGTCCCACATTTCGGATGAGTTTACCTTAGGAGGGTACCCAGGATATGATTCCCGCTCCAGATGCTACACTACCTGCACAGCTAGCTAGAGGTGGGGAACAGACAGGTAAACGTCGTCCTAGAGAGGGAGGCCAGGACCGTTGTTATGCATTACTTGGTAGGACTGGGGAAGTTGCATCAGATGTAGTCATTATAGGTATTGTTCCGATCTATTATAGATATGCTTCACTATTATTCGATTCAGATTCTAATTATTCGTATGTGTCATCCTACTTTTCTTTGTATTTGGATATGTCTTGTGACTCATTGGACTCATGTTTATGTGTCTAATTGTGGGAGATTCTATTATGTTGATCGTATGTTTATTTTTCTTGTGTGGTTACTATTGGGATGTATGAAATTAGGGTTGTTCTTTTATTGCTTAATGCTATTCTTGATTATCATACTACGACTGGAAAATTAGGTATGCCAGTTTGCCAAGCTTAGAATAGAGGGGTTTGCTTGGTCACATTCCTAGTAGGGTAGTTTCTTTTCTGAAGACTTAATGGATGGTTGAGAAGAGATGTTTGATGTACTTAGCTTTTGTTAGAGATGTCAGTATTGATACTCCTATAATTGATTCAGGCCCCATAGTATATCAAATTTAGATATTTGTACCCTGTCGAAGTAAGGAACCATGGCATATATGTTTGGTTCCATACGTGTTTCGTGCAGACATACCGAGCATGCTACCCGATAGAGATATTGATTTTGGTATTTATTTGGCACCGAACACTCAGCCCATCTCAATTCCATTGTATTGTATGGCTCTAACAGAGTTGAAGGAATTAAAGAAATATTTACAAGAATTACTGGATAAAGCTTTCATCAGGCCGAGATTTTCACCTAGGGGTGCGTCGATACTATTTATGAAGAGAAAAGACGGTTCCATGAAGATGTGCATTGACTACATGCAACTGAACAAGGTTACCATCAAGAATAGGTATCCACTGCCTCACATTGATGTTTAATTTGATCAACCTCAAGGTGCTAGGGTGTTCTCCAAGATTGACTTGAGATCGAGGTACCATCAGTTGAAGATCAAGGCTTTGGACATTCCTAAGACGAGTTTTTAGGACCCGTTAGGGGCACTATGAGTTCTTGCTGATGTCTTTTTGTTTGGCAATGCACCAACAACATTCATGCATTTTATGAACTTTGTGATCTAGCTTTATTTGGATTATTTTATCATTGTGTTCACATTGATGATAAATTGGTATATTCCCACAATAGCGAGGAGCACGAGCAACATTTGAGGACAGTGCTTTAGGTTGTGAAGGAGAAGAATTTGTATGCTAAGTTCAAGTGTGAGTTCTAGTTGGATTTAGTGGCATTCTTGGGCTACATGTTGTCTAGTAACGAGATTAAGGTGGATTTGAAGAAGATTAAGGCAGTTCAGAGTTTGTCGAGACCTTCTATAGCCACATAGATCAGGAGTTTCCTGGGTTTGGCTGGTTACTATCTTTTCTTCATGGAGGGTTTTTCGTCTATTGCAGCTCCATTAACCAAGTTGATTCAGAAGGGTGCTCCATTCAGGTGGTCTAACGAGTGTGAGGAGAGATTTCAGAAGCTCAAGACTATATTGACTACAACTCAAGTTTTGTTATTGTCTTCAAGATTTGCATCATATACGGTCTATTGTAATTTTTTACGTGTTGGTCTTGGGTGTGTTCTGATGTAGTGCGGTGTATGATTACCTATGCATCACCCCAGTTGAAGCCCCATGAGAAGAACTACCTGGTGCATTATTTGGAGTTAGCAGCTTTTGTGCACGTGATTAAGATTTGGAGGCATTATATATATGGTATGTCTTGTGAGGTGTATACGGATCATCAGAGTCTTCAGCGTCTGTTTAAACAAAAAGATTGAATTTGAGGCATCATAGGTGGTTGGAGCTGTTGAAGGATTATGATATTATTATTCTCTATTATCTAGGGAAGGCTAATATGGTAGTGGACGCCTTGAGTAGAAAGGCGGAGAGGATTGGAATTTAGCACTCATTCCTGCTGCAGAGAGACCTTTAATTATGGAAGTTTAGGTGTTGGCCAATATATTGGTGAGATTGGATATTTCAAAGCCGAGCAGAGTCCTTGTTTTTCTTGTATCTTGGTTGTCCTTGTTGGAGCACATTAAGGCTCGCCAGTATGATGATCCCCACTTGCTTGTCCTTAAGGACATGGTGCAACACACTGATGCTAAGGAGGTAACTATTGGTGATGATGGTGTGCTGCGACTTCAAGGTCGAGTTTTTATTCCTAATGTCGATGACTTAAGGGATTGAGGAGGGTCATAGTTCACGGTATTCCATTCATCCAAGTGGTACGAAGATGTATCATGACTTGAAGCAACATAAATGGAGGAGGATGAAGGAGGACATTCTTGGGCATGTAATTAGGTGTTTGAATTGCCAACAGGTCATGTATGAGTATCAGAAACCGGGTGGTTTGCTTCAGAATATTGATATACTGGAGTGGAATTGGAATTGATATACTGGAGTAGAACTGGGAGCACATTACTGTCGACTTTATGGTAGGGTTGCCACAGACCTTGAGGAAGTTTGATGCCATTTGGGTCATTGTGGATTGGTTGACCAAGTCGGCACACTTTACTCCAGTCATGACTTCCTACACTTCGGAGCAGATGGTTATGATCTACATTAGAGAGATTGTTCGCCTACATAGTGTGCCTTTTTCTATCATCTCATACTACGACAGTCAGTTTACTTTGCAAATTTTTAGGGTAGTTTAGCTTGAGTTGGGCACGCAGGTTGAGTGGAGTATTGTATTCACCCTCAAATAGACAGGCAGCCCTTGCGGACAATTTAGATATTGGAGAATATGTTGAGTGCATGCACTATTAATTTTGAAGGCCTGTGGGACCAGTTTCTATCTGTGGCAGAGTTTGCCTACAACAACAGCTACTAGTCGGGTATCTAGATTGCTCCTTATGAGGCCTTATATGAGAGGTGAGGTCGTGAATTGGTTGGTTATCGGGTACAGTCATGGTTTGTGATGCTTTAGAGAAGATGAAGTTGATTCAGGAGAGGCTTCGCATAGATCAGTCCTGGCAAAAGATTTATGCTGACAGGAAAGTTTGTGATATGGCATTCATGGAGGTTGAGAAGGTGCTTCATAGAGTTTCGCCTATGAAAGGCGTGATACGGTTCGGGACGAAGGGCAGGTTGATCCCGAGGTTTATTGGTCCTTTCGAGATGCTGGAGAGAGTTGGCGAGATTTCTTATAGACTTGCCTTGCCTCCTAGTCTTTCAGGAATACATCCGATATTCCATGCTTTTCTGCTTCGAAAGTATCATGAAGCTAAGCCACTTGTCTTGGATTTCGGCACAACTCAATTAGATGAGAATCTGCCTTATGAGGAAGAGTCGGTGGCCATTTTTGATAAGCAGGTTTAGAAGCTGTGTTCGAAAGATATTTTATCAGCGAAGGTTCAGTGGAGAGGACAGCCTGTCGAAGAGGAAGCTTGGGATACCGAGCACGATATACGAATCATATATCTATTCCTTTTTGGAACTCTAGGTATGATTCTAAACTTGTTCGAAGATGAATATTCTAAACTTGTTCGAAGATGAATATTTGGTTAAGTAGATATCTATACCTTTTTGGCACTATGTGAGCTTATTCTTTCATGCTAGAGACCATGTTTTTGGATTCATTATCTCCTAATTAGCTAAAATGGGCATTTGTGCAATCATTGTTAAATTAATTTAGTCGTAGTCATACCTTATATTTTTTAGCATACATCCACACTTTATTATTTTCACGTTCTTGTGCACCTCATTGATGAATTGTGAGAATATGTCTCTTGATGATATATTGTTACCTTGAATTTGTTTTGATTATGGTAAATATGGACATTTTGTATAGATTGATTGGGTGTTGGCATGAGGTCTCTTCCATGAGTGCTCTCTTGCCACGCCTTCCACTCACTCGGTTGAGTCGGACTCAATCACTCCTTTAGTTTGGAGGATCATTCATTATTCACTCACATAACGGTGTCATTCTCGATTATGATGTGTGAAGTATAAGGGTGGTATTCTCGATTATGATGATATTGTTATTGTTATAGCACAAGGTTTTTTCATGTAGCATGTGGATATGGATCCATCCCCTAGGGTCACTCTCTCATGATTCTCTTTTGATGGCGTACACGCGGATTATGGTACCTTGATCGATGTGATTGATTGTGATCGGGATTATAAGGGTTGAATTCTAGATTGATTATGTGTGGAGTACAAAAGTGTCACGACCCAAAATTCTACCAATGTCGTGATGGCACCTAATCCTACCCGCTAAGTAAGCTAAATAATATAAGTTACTACTACAATTGGAAATCATCAGTATATCAATAAAAACCACAACAAAAGTCACTAAAAATATCCCCAGGACTGGTAGTACAAGTCACGAGCCACTATGATTTAACTTTACAAAAGTGATGTGAGAAATAAATACAACATCTGTTTGAAAGTTACATAAACAGAAATAAAAACCTAAGCTACCATAAACAAAAAGGTAGCATGAATCTGGCACGCTGGTACATCTCCAATGCAAAGCTCTGCCTTCATAGCTACTTAGCTACAGAATCTGCATGCAAGGTGCAGAAGTGTAGTATAAGTACAACCGACCCCATATACTTAGTAAGTATCTTGACTAACCTCGGAGAAGTAGTGATGACGTTTTTAAGTTAAAAGATACTCACTTGTCAAATAACACGTGCAACATATCAAAGACTGGCAACAAGAAGTATAGCAGATAGACTATAACTATAGTTTCGTCATAACAAGTGTTAACAATTTAATACAAGTGAGGCTCGACTTCAATAACAAGTCATCAAATAGAATCACACACATATGACACCTCGTGCCCATATTATTAATCACCCCCTCGCACGACAAAGACCTCGTGCCACAACATATGTCACGCCCGTACAGTAAGGACCTCATGTCACAATATAAATCACACTTGCACGGCAATGACCTCGTGCCACATTATAATCCGATCCCATGTCAATTGCCAAATAACCTAATCAAGAGAACTTTTCCAGAATCAAATATAGTAATGCATGACAACAACTTTCTTTTTACTTAAATCCGTTACGCTACCAACAACTCAATAGAATATGAGATAACAACTCCATGTAGGTAAATCCATCTTCGCAACCAAATCATCAAATAATAATAGAGGAATATATTAGCATGTTAGAAAAAACATAATAAATCATGTAAAAAAAGAAAGAAAAACACACATAAAACAGTCGTAAGCACAAACAAGAATGTCCCTCTAGTACCACCAAACAAACATAATCAATAACATTGCCCCAGGCTATCACATAACATCCCCACAAAGCAACCCTTATTTCACTATGTGTGCTAAATAAAGTAACTACTTGCCTTGTCTCGCCACACGCGTAATAATAAATCATCCTATCTTGTCTTGCCACAAGTGCAAACCCGATACAACCCACCTTGTCTCGCCACATGTGCAATATTAACGATAACAATAGCACGGCAAAAACCTCGTGCCAACACCTGAAATCTGTCTGACATGTCCACATGTGCAACAATAATAAAATACAAAATAACACATCATCATCAAGAAGCATACCATCATAACTCACCAACAAAGTGCACAAGGACATAATCAATAAAAGTGCGGATGAGGTTTAACATATAAAATATGAGTACAGCAAAATCAGATATTGCAATCAAGTTCAAGTAGTCATACAAAGGATCACATATGTGTCATAGAGTGCACATATTCCAATTAAGGCTCAACACAAGAACAAGTACGAATGTGCGTTCATAACATACGAGTATCTACCTCCGAGGCAAGAAAAGTGTAAGTCTCAAGATTTTCTCAACATGTTCAAAATACGGTACCAATAGCCTCAATATTTCTGTAGCATGGTTTATTGTTCTCACGTAGTCAATTAATGAAATAATACATAGAATCAAGTATTACACATAACCAAACAAGAAATAGAGTAAGCTAGAATTTACCTCGAGTATGAATACCCATGGCACATATATATACGCTCGTCACTTCATATATACATCACCCCCGCATGTAGCAAATAATGTCAACTAGTTGAAAAAATTCCCTCAATCAAAGCTAGGCAAGACACTTACCTCAAACAAGCAAAAATAATACTCTAGAAACACCTTCCCGTGCAAATAGACCTCCGAATAGCTCGAATCTAGCTGAAAATAACTCAGTAACATCAAATAATGTCATAGGAATCAAATCCAAACGATAAAGGTCGAATCTTTATATCATATACTCAAAGCCAAATAAAACGTCAACCCGAGCCCGCACCCCAGAACCTGACAAAACTCGAAACTTCCGACAACCCATTTGAATACGAGTCCAACTATACAAGTTTCATCCAAATTAGACTCTGAATCGATGTTCAAATCTCAATATTTTACTTTAGAAAAAGTTTTACCAAAAACCCACAAAATCTCTTTTAGATTCACCAATCAAATGCCATAATCAAAGATAGATTCATGAAGAATAATCAAAACTGAGTCAAGAACACTTAGACAATTAAAGTGGGTGAAAATCGCCTAAAAAATCGCCTCAATCCGAGCTCCCAATCTCAAAATACGATAAAATGAGTCCAAATCCAAAAAATAAAAACTTATATGCACTGCTCAGGTAATCCTTTGTGATTGTGGGACCAGCTTCAAGATTGCAAAGCAGAAAACATGAGTTGCCTCGAAGACTCCTATGAGAACATGGCCCCAAGAACGCGATCGCGGTGCATGGCTTCATAGAATTATGCGAACACGGTGTCATCTTGCGAACGCGAAGGTCAACCAACCTGGCTTTTCCAGACTAACTCAACATTACGCGAACGCGTGGTTCCATACGTAACCACGAAGGCTTAAAGCCTCAACGACCGCGAACCCGACTCTAGTGCCGCGAACGCAAAGAAGAATGTTCAGCCAACACTCAGAACACTCCGCTATCGCATCCCTCTTTATGCAATCGCGAAGAATACTCTCAGCACCAGAAAAATTAGAGAAACCAGCGATCAACAACAAGAGGGAAAAGGTCAAAAACCACCATGATACACACCTAAGCCCCTCGGGTCCCCGTCAGAACATGCCATGTCTCAAAATACGACATGGAGCTACTCAAGACCTGAAATTGCACAAAATAACATCAAAACTGCTAATCGCAACTCAATTTAAGCTTAATGGACTATTTCAAACTTCCAAATTCCAAACTTATGCCGAACACGTCTAAATAACTCGGAATGACCTCAAATTTTGCAAACAAGTTCCAAATGACATAAAAAACCTATTACAACTCCCAAAACAACAATTTGAACCTGATAATATCAAAGTCAGCTCCCGGTCAAACCTATGAACTTTTCAAATCTTCAAATTGCCAACTTTTACCAAATAGAGCAAAATCAACCTAGGAACCTCCAAATCAAAATCCGAATAAGCACTTAAATCCAAAATAACTATACGAACTTATTAGAATAATCAAAATACAAATCCGAGACCATTTACAAAAAAGTCAAACCTCGGTCAACTCTTCAACTTACAGCTTTCAAATAGAGAATTACTCTTTCGAATTATTTTCGAACTTCCCGAAAATCAAAATCAACCATACACGCACGTCGTAATACATCATTTATAGTAGGCTATAATATCATATTTTATTCACCTATTGTACTCTAATTAACTGCACTTTACTTGTGTTTGAGCTTTAATTGATAACGTTTTGCACTGATTGTGTGTTTTATGCCTTGTAGGAGTGATTCTGAGCTATGTAGATGTTATGGAAAGAATTTGAGAAATTTAGAGCTTTGAAGTCTGAGTAAAATCCCAAGGGATTAAGCCGGATCATGTTCGGGGGTCGAGGACCAAGTCTGGACATCAAAACGCAAGATTTGAGCCGTACTCTGAGAAATTTGCACTAGTGCGACGCAGGGTGAGAGGAATAGTGCGATGCAGCATTGTATTTTTTTTGCCTGCTGAATTGTTGAGCTCTCTGGATTTTCCACTAATTGCCCGCATGGCTCGTCGGCCCATGCGGCGCGCCTGTGTAATTTTTACAGAGTAAATGTCCTATTTCGGTTAGGAAAAGGTGATTTCGTTTGTGCCCGACCCTGTTTGGTATAAATACATGGAAAAATATTATTATTTTGACTTTTGAAATACCATGGACCTAAGGAGGCTATGGGGGAGTTGGATGAGCAAAAGCACAAGAATTTCATCATTCCTTCCTCACTCAAGACCCGAGTTTGGATTAAATTTATGTTTTTCTCTACTTTAACTTTATTTGTGATGAGTTGCTCCATGTATATGGAGTAGTTCTCTTTTGGTTTTGATGGATTCAATGTATTGATGATTGTTTGTGAATTATAACTCTAGTTTTATGTATTGAATCATTATCGGAGGATTTAATTGTTGCATCCATGTTCACTTGTTCTTGTAATTGAGAGAGACATAACTTGTGATATCTTTGCATTATATTTTTGGTTGAGTTCATTAATTCTTCTTAGTAATTGAAAGAGGCTAGTTGAATTGTTGATTAAACCTAGTTAGGAGAATAATCGAAAGAGGTTTTCCTAGAGAGCAATCCACTACGCATTCTTGCATATCTTCACGTGCTTAAATTGGTTCATCTTCTGAGGTTAAGACTTAATCGAGACAGGAGTTTTTGATAAACATTTGAACTAATAATTAATTGAATTCAAGAGACTCAGTTAAACTTTAAAAATGAATTATCTAGAGTTAGATCCCAAACAATTATCTTGCACCTATCCAATCAACCCCTATTTTCCCCCTTTTATAACTTCCTTGCTTACCTTAGTTGCAAGTGTCATTATTCAATAGCTTTAGATTCTTAGTTAATTTTAGTTATTAGTCATATAAATCTCGATGGTTGATTCTCCTGGATAGCGATCAAGCTAGAAACTACGAAAATACTATTTAACTCCAATCCCTCGGATACGATATTATACTGTACTATCTTTGACTAGCGAGCACAATTTAAGTGTGTGTTTCGTGTCGTCAAATTTTGGTGTCGTTGCTGGGGATTAGGAATCAATTGGGTTTGAAATAGCTGCTAATTTAGGAATTTTTTCTTTTTATTTTATTTTTCCCTTTTTACGTTTGGTGTTCTTTGGTTGTGCGCAGGTTATAGGTTATGGTTGGTGCATGACTCGAGTTTCTGTGAAGGAAGTGCTACCATACGAGCCAGAAATTGAAAAACCACTACGACAACTGAGGAAGGAAGGAAAACTCACCGAGACATTAGAAAAGGTTGGGCAATTCTCAACCAAAGAAACTATGGCTGGAAACGATGATGATAATGTAAATTTGGCTGCAAGAGAGGCAACCCAACGACGAGAACAAGCTACACGCGATATTGAGGAAGCAGATATTAAGGGTCAGAGAATTGCTCAAAATCAACCCTTGGGTGCAGACCAGTTCGGAAATATAGCTCCCATGCCTGGGAGACCACTTGGCGATTATGCTAGACCAGTCTACAATCAAGGTTTATCAAGTGTCGGACCACATCCAATTGCAGCAAACAATTTTGAATTGAAGCAAGGGGTTCTCCAAACTCTTCAGCATTGCTGTGTCTTCAGAGGGAAGCCAAACGAAGATCCAAACACACATCTAATGGACTTTGAGGAGATTATGAACACCTTTCAATACAATGGGGTGTTACAAGATGTTGTGTACTTAAGGGCATTCCCTTTTTTCTCTCAAAGATGATGCATAACAGTGGCTTCAAAGCTTGCCTACGAGATCAATTAGAACTTGGGAGGAGATGACCATAAAAAAATTCCTTGATAAATATTTCTCCTCAGGTAAAACGGGCAAGTTTAGAAGAGAAATCCATAACTTCTACCAGAAAGAGACTGAAATTGCTTTTGAAGCATGTGAGAGGTTTAAGGAGATAGTTAGAAAGTGTCAACATAGCGGAATTGAACACTGGATGCAACTTCATGATTTTTGGGAAGGATTGACATCGGCCTCGCATAGAACATTGAGCAATGCAGTTCGAGGCCCTTTGATGAAGAAGACTCCAAAAGAGATAGTTACAATTCTTGATGAGTTATTTGAAGATGCTAATCAGTGGCCCTCTGAGAGTTCTGAAAGAAGAAAATCAACTGGTGTTCACCAAGTTGATGCTAATACATCTGTGCAGGTACAACTTAATGCTATGGCCAAAGAAATATGAAAGTTGACCTTAGCCTTGATACAAAATGAGCCTCACACAACCCGTCATATATGTGGAAGAGGACATCCTACTCATGAGTGTCAAGCCTCAACTGAGGAAGTGAATGGGAAATTATAATGCAATGGGTCAGAGGCACCCCGATTTTTCATGGAGTTCACCAGGAGGTGCTGCGAATGCTTGGCAACAACATAACTCTAGACCGCAGGGACAAATGGCTTCAGCATACCAAAATCAGCAGAGGCAACAATATCAGCCTCAACAGGCCATTCAGCTTGGTCTAGAGGTGCTAATGAAGGCCTTCATTATCAAGACAGATGAGAGGTTGGACGCTTATGGAGAAGCTATCAAAGAATTAGGTACTGATTTCCAAAACCTGGAGAGACGGGTTAGGAAGATTGCAACAATATTATCTAAGTGTGGAGATCTAGGGAGTCTTACTATACCTTGCTCATTAGGGACCATATATTTTGAAAAGTTTTTATGTGATTCTGGTGTCTAAATTAACTTAATGCCTCTAGCTATTTACAGGAACTTGGAGAAGAAGATTAGACAGATAAGGTCGGTGCCAATATCTTTGCAGCTGCCAGACTAAACGACCTTAATACCCAAGGGGATAGTGGAAGATGTGTTAGTTCGGATGGATAAGTTCTTATTTCTTGTAGACTTTATAGTGGTGAATATGGAGGAGAACAAGGAGGACTCATCCTAGGAAGATCATTCTTAGCGACGGGTAGAGCTATATTAGGTATACACGAGAGGAAACTCATGTTTAGAGTGGGTAAGGAGACAGTGACTTTCAAGATTGATGTAGAAAAGGGGGTGCAAAAAGAAAGACCAGCTGCAAGTGTTGAGTTGAAATTGAAGGGCTCAAAAGAGAAGGCTGTAGTGAGCGAGAAAGATAAGTGTGGGGTGTACCCAAGAAGGCTGAGAAGAAGCTGTTTGCATGGACGTGCGCATTGGTTCGGGCACGAGGAATGGATCCCCACTTCGACTCAGACCCCGACTAGAAATTCAGGAAAGTTTCCTTTACCTTATGTGTGTCATAGGGACATGCCACAACTTAATGTGTGGGGTGGGGGATATGTTGTATGTATGTATCTATATTAGTTTTTTTTTTTTTGTTTTAGTAGTTAGAGATAGAAAATAATTGAAAAAAACATAAAAAATTTTAAAAAATTTTAAAATTTTCGATTTCTCTCGACGATGGATCATTCACAGGTTACTTGAGGGATTAAAATCTAAAGAAAAAACAAAAATATTTTTTTTTGCAGGTAGTGTAACAAGTTCTCCTTGGTTTTTCTTTGTGCCGCTGTTCTTTTCCAAGGGTTTTGTTTGAACCGGGCGTAATTAGTTTTTGTTTTGTAGAGTGATAGGAAACCTTGCGTATGATTGAAATGAAAGCAACATCTGTTAACTTTATTATGCCCTGAGAATAGTGAGTGATTTACTGTGACGCTTAGGCTCAGTTTTTGACTCTTGTATAAGTACCTTAAAGTGCATGGTCTTAACTTTGCTTCACTGTTTTCACTATAGTGTCTTGATAGTTCAATCTTGAATGAGTTATGTGCCATGTGGGTGTGAGGTTTTATGTATTATATGTATTGCATTTGATGTCTAGAACTTACCCCGTGTGTTTGCAAAGCAAAATAGCAGTTGTATTCAGTCTTGGAAGTGATATACTCCAATTTTCAACATTATACTATAAGCGCCAAAATAGCCTAGGGTCACCCGGAACCCATACCAAACATATGTAGAAGGCCAAAATTATCATACTAACCTATGAAAATCGCTAAGACACCGATTAGAGGTTGTTTACCAAGAATATTGACCATGGTCAACTCCAACAACATTAAATCTCTAGAATTGAATTTCCCTAACAAAACACGTCTAAACTTTCAGAAAATTGAAACGAACCATGTATACAAGTCATAAAATATCAAATCAAGCCTTTCAAGGCCTCAAATAAGGAAATAGAAAGTTAGAACTCAAAACGACCGATTAGGTCGTCACATTCTCCCCCGGTTAAACATGCATTCATCCTCGAACATGCAAGGAATCTTTCCAAAATAGTCAAATAGCTAAACAACCCCATCCTAAAAATTCGCGCGAGTGATTCCATGTCACCCATGCATAACAATATACTATCACATCTCGACTAAAGATATTCTTTCTCGACCTCCGCTTGTAAGCCTTTAAACTCAACTTCAGTATCCATAACTTCTTTCTGAAACCAGATCCCCACAAGTACCTCTACTATATCAACCTCAACAACTACTATCAAGTAAAATATGAACTACCAAAACACAACCACACGATATAACTCATATCATCCCTTTCTCTAGCCACACTTCATGGTCATAACATTTCGTTGCTAGACCCAGTACCGATCAAATGCCCAAACTCGAATAGATCCTCATTTCAATCTTTCACAACACTGCTAATGATAAAAAAAAAAGCATGTAGAAACTCGTAATATATCTACAAGTCATGGAGCTCTCTCGTTTGACGAGGGAAAATGCCAGATTCAAAGCTTCCGTACGACATTTTTCTCCCAAACACGCCTTATCCAAACTCGATCGCGCTAATTCCAGGTCCAATAACATTGCCTCACCTAGTACAAGTTAGGCGACTAACAAGTCACACCAGATGGCACGTGGAACCTTATACGACAAGGCTCGTGCACTAAATAAGCAATAATTCGAGTATGATAAATATTAGCTAGAGGACAAAATAACAAAACTATTAAAAAAGTTTAACAAACGAAGCAAACTAAACATAACCCTACTAACCATTTACACAAGGAGAAGCACCATACATCAATTACGCACAAAGAACTATATCCAATATAATACCGTTGTGGCATGCAGCCCAATCTCACATACTACCACTGCGACGCACAATCCGATTCAATCAGATCAATCCATATAGAAGTAACCATGGAGCAGTAATTTTCATACTCATTAACACATGTACATCAACATCAAGCATGGTAGAGTGCATAAATATAACTATAGGGAGATGAATAAACATAATACACCACGAAAATGGTAAGCACCACTAAGGTGCAATAAGAAAATCAATATTTCCTAAGTCATCACGCACATAAATCGCCACGAGGCTAAATAGGACAACAACATACGTAATAATTAAGTAGTCTCACAATCCATTATAACATAAGAGAATAACACATAAAATAGATCAGGGCATGAATAAGATTAACTTTACCCGATGACACACCCGTAGTAAATGTTGCGCTAAGTAAGCAAATCAAATCCAGTATAGAATACATATTCTCATTAGGCCTACCAATAGCCCCCTCCCTCTCCCCCCTCTCAAATCATTCCAAAATAGGTAAATAGTCTGCCAAAAGTCCAATGTGACTCCTTTATAACTTCCACATGTGGAAACCCAAATAAGTCTCAAATCTCTCATTTTGGATTGTTGATCCTTGGCTAGCATCAACTCAAATACCGAAAAGCAACATCCCAAATCCTTTCCCTTCATGTCCTTCCAATTACACAGATTGCACAAATTACTCAAGATCTAATACAACCTTGTGAGACCCAATGCATTGAACACAAATCCTCTCAAGTGACCCATCTATGACACATATAACCAGCTACCTAAACATAAACACACTCCCACTGTCCATAACCAAAGGGATAGTCAGCCTCTAAGATAATATGATCCCCAAACCTCAATTAAACAAGAATCTCCACACTTGATCTCGAACTTTTCCACTTAAAGGACTACCACATCACACATACACAATCACCACATGAGAAATAATCACATCAATCTTTCATGTAAATTAGAAAAAATCTAACTCCAACGATTACCAACCATTTGATTTTCGCAAACTTAATCAAAGCTTCCGTAAATCAATACATAATGCGTCTTCTACAATACATGCCCTTCTCTAGCGATATAAATAGTGCTAGCTTTCCCTTAGACATGTGAAATCTCTCATATTGTCTAGAACCAATGAATTTTTTGGGAAATTAAATTTCAACCTTGTCCATTCAATCCCAATCCCACACGACTCACAGCATCTACCATGATATTATATGCAAATACAAGAATCTTGCTATCAACTCTGAATCAAAAGTAGGATGGTCCTCCCCGTGAATACTCAATCGACTGGAAATTACCGCTTAACTCAAATTTAGAAGAAAATCACAACACGCAACAAACTTTCCATGGCCTTTGAAGACATCAACCTCAATATCGTGGTCAAAACCATTGTAAGCTCTTCGAAAATCTTTTTCACATAACTATGCCATCAGAACTAAATCTCTCTAAATCAACCAAGCCTCACAGTATATCAATCCTAAAAGTAAAATTGGAAAAGTGTCTAAAACACCTAATCATACCAAAAAAAACCAACTAATGCTATTATCACGTTGGCCCAAGCTACTGTTATCTTATCTTCTTCTTCAATTACTCTTGATTAGATCAATGATGATACATAAGAGCTCTGAGTACTCTTCATAGGTCCATTCTAATCATAAATTCCCTAAAGTAAACAAAGCATCCCGTCAATCCTCACATATCACATCTTGAGTCTCGAACCCACTGGAACCATACTTTGAAAGTCAACTAGTGTAAAAAAAATAACCTGGCCGGTTGTTTTGATCTTCAATATCATGTTTGGAAGATTGAGACTTTCAGTAGCATCATATGAGGCATTATTACTTGCTTGTTTTGTTGGTTTCGATGTTTGAGAGGTTCAGGATTGATTTGGAAGAGTGATTATCAATTTGAATGCTTTATGTTGAAAGAGTTGACCAAGGTTTGATTTTTATATAAACGACCTTTTATTGGTGAATTGATGGTTCCAATAGGTTTGTATGATTATTTTGGACTGGGAGTATGTTTGGAATTGGATTTGGAGGTTCCTAGAGGGTTTTGGCTGTAATTGTAGAAAGTTGGCAATTTGAAGGTTTGAAGAGTTCTTATGTTTGGGTAGGAGTTGATTTTGAGGATATCAGATTCATATTGTTGCTCTAAAACTTTGAATAAGTTTGTTTTGTCATTTGAAACTTCTGTGCGATGTTTGGATGTAATCCGGATTGGTTAGGCTTGAATTGGACGCTTGGTTGGAAGTTGAAAGTTCTTGAACTTAAGAGAAGTATTTTGATTGTTGATTCTTGGTTATGATGTTATTCGTGGTGTTTCGAGCCCTTGGATAAGTTTTAGTAGGTATATGTTATTCGGGATTGTTTTTCGGTCCATTTCCCTTTGTTTAGGAACAACTGATTTTCTGGTGCAGGTTGATTCTTACCGTTCGCAGAGGGAGTCTCGCGATCGCAGATAAGGGGAGGGTGGAAGGTTGTTTGTTCATATTATTCTTGACTCAAGGATCGCATTCGCTTAGTAGACTAGGCAAGTGCATGGCGATTGCATAGGAGCGATTGCGTTCGCATAGGGTCAAAGCCTGGCTAGGGCATTGGTCTTTGTGTTTGCATGTAGGGTCTCGTGTTTGTTGAGTAGCAACTGATTGGCTTTGGTGATCATAGAGGGCCAGTGTGCTTCATAATCCCGAAGCTTGGGCAGTGATCGCGAAGGGTATGCCTGGGCAGACCAACTAAGTGACTTAATGGGATTCTTCCCATTGTTTCCTATATTATACCCTAGATTTCAACAATTGGAGATTTTGAAGAGCAATTTCACTACACCATTGGAGGTAAGGAATTTTCACTTGGATTTGACTTTATATCTTGATTTCCATGGATTTCGACACCTAAAAATATTAATTTTAAAGTGAAATTTGGAATTTTTGTCTACAACATAAGAGGGTGAATTTTGGAAATTTGAGTACCGATTTGGACTTAGTTATGGGTAGTCGAAATATATCCCTTGACTCGGGTTTTGACCGTGTGGGCCCAAGTTGAATTTTTTCAATTTTTTAAGGAACATATTATTTAGAATTGATTTCTATAGCTTTGTTTGACATTACGCAAGGCCCCATAAAAGTTCGCCAAGGATTTATGTTTTTATGGTGCCAAGGTAAGCTAATGTGCCTCAGTATGGATTTTTGGATTATGCAATACATTGCGGAGTTGGTAGAAGAATTTGCAGAAAACGACAATTTTGTGGTCAATTATGATATCACGGATCTGCTCCATTGACCACGGAATGAATCAGAAGAAACTCAAATTTAAAGACCACTTTGTGGCCATTCGGTTGGCCACATATCCATTATGTTACAGCAGAATTTCATCGCGAAATTGACATACCATTTTGTGGCCATTCTGCTCGCCACAGATTTCTTCTGCTACCAATGAATTGCACAACATAATGACATTGGGGGGTTATTTATTGAAACTTTCTAATCCGTCTCTATTTTAATATAAGGCCTTAGGGGTCATTTTATGAGATATAACTTGATGTTTTAGAGTGAGGATGTCAATTTAGAAAGAGAGGGAGACGCTCTATCAAATTCTACTCCTCAATTTCTTGCTCTAATCTTGGGAATTCATGAAGGAAAGCTCTAAATTCTTCTATTAAAGAGGTAAGACCTTACCCAAGCTCACATATGATGTCCTAATATGCAATTATGAGTAAGATTTTATTATTTTGGGGGGTTTATAGGATGATGATCAAAAGCCTAGCCCTCTATTTAGAATTTGGTGTGTGTGGGGAGAATGTGGGGTGTGTTGGGGGTGTGTCGTTATGTATGCATGTATCAATGAAGGTGATATGGAGGATATTGAACTATCATGGGTAGATTGTTGTTCGAAATTGGTTTTGGGTGACGGGACTCCACCATAAAAACCTTATAGTTAAAATTTGCACACTTAATGTTTGATGAAATGGCTATAATGGCTAAACCTATGAACGGCTCCCTAATAGCTGTTCAATTTGATTATGTTGCTATCAATTGAAGTGCTAAGAGTAGTGGATCATCATAGTAACCCTAAGGAAAGCACAAACGGCGTATCTTGGCTACACTCCCTTCTCTAGAATTGGAATCCACAAGTTCCTCGTAAGTTCCAGATGTGGTTTGTTCAAACTCCTATTCCTATTGTTTCAAATTGTTTCCGATGACTAATTTGCCCAAATGCTTTTATACTCGAGTCACGTTCGAATTGACCCTATTCTATTATGCTTCCCCTTAGTGGGAAAATGTACAAAGATGGTCTTGTGATTAGTGCATATGATTTTAAATCTATGTTTCAACTGTAAATCACCATGCTCCAATTTGTAAGCAATTCCAATGTATATTGAGTTCGTACATGCTCATCAGTTGAAACTATAGATTTTAGGATCCCTCTCTTTTTCTGGGAAAGGTATTCCAATAATAAATGGTGTATTTATCGCTTATGATCTTAACTTGGGCTTCAATTGCCAAACTTATGCTTAACTCTTTGAAAGAAATCAATTGTGTTTAGAGCACTCATTACAAATGAACTTAAAAGTCATGATTTCTAGAATGTTCTATATATTGATGTTTATTATAATTGTCCATGGAAATAAAGAAATGAAAGTGTGAAATATGAAATACGGCCATCGTGCCATGAACGAAGAACTCTAGGTATGGCCAAGAGAGCCAATGAAATAAAGATGTTGTGAGTTGTTTACAGTGTTAATGAAGCTATATATGGCATGAAAGGCTATGAAATGAATATATTTATATTTCTATTATCTTTGTATAAAAAAATATTTCTGGGAGTATCATTAGCGAACCGATGAAGGGTGGATTGTAAAGGCCCACATATGAAACTACACTTGTCGGGGTAGGAGTTGATTGAAGGATGAATTACCGTGATATATTGTATTGAGATTATTCCCATTAATCAGGATGAGGTGATTGCTAGCAAAAGTTGATGTCGACTCGTACGACATATTTGGGAGACAACACAGCTGATCGGGTGGCGATCGGATGCCATGTAGCGCAGATGGTGGTTCCTCCTTCTTATTATTGTATTTTTGATTCACATTACATGTCGATACATACTCATTCGTTGAGAGATAACTTAGTCGATCGAGCTGTGATCAGAGTCCATGCCTCGTATATGGTGAGATGATCAGTGGCTAATGATCTCCCAACCAAAATTGTTAATACTTAATTGGAATTGATTATGTTTTTTAACTTGGCATTTAGTATAACTTCAGTTCTTTATTGATTCCATGTTTACCACCTTTTATGTTGGTACACTACTCCATGAGAGGGTATTTAGTTTTATATACTAGTTCTATTCCATATGTACTAACGTCCCTTTTGTCTGCGGCGCTGCATCTTTAATGGATGCAGGTGGTTCGTCAGCGGGCGGCTTTGGTCCTCGTTAGCAGTTACCCCCTACTTAGCAAATTTTGGTGAGCCCTACTCTATTTTGGGGCCTTATGTCACTTGATATTATACATTGTGTTTTGAGGTGTAGCTGGGTCCTTGCAACCAGCAGTTTCATACTAATCTTTTGTTGCACTTATAGGGGCCATAGAGATGCTGCGGGTGGTGTTCAATTTGGGGTAATGACCTAGAAATGTTGTAGTTTTCAAACTTGTTGTCCCCTCGTAACTATGAACTTGTAATATTTTTGTAAATTTTAAATGAATCTCCTATCATAACCATGCTCCAATTTGTAAGTATTTCCAATGTGTTTTGAGTTCTTACATGCTCATGAGTCGAAACTATAGACATAGGATCCCTTTTTTTTGGGAAAGATATTCCAAGAATAAATGGTGTATTAATCTCTTATGATCATAACATGGGCTTCAAATGCCAAACATTATACTTAACACTTTGAAAGAAATTCACTATGTTTAAAGCACTCATTACTAATGAAATTAAAGTAGTGATTTCCAAAATGTTCTATAAGTTGATGTTTATTATAACGGTCCTTGGAAATAATGAAATAAAAGTGTGAAATATAAAATACATCCATCGTGCCAGAACGAGGAACTGTAGGTATGGCCAAGAGAGCCAATGAAATAAAGATGTTGTGAGTGGTTAAAAGTGCTAATGAAGTTATATATGGTATGAAAGACTATGAAATGAATACATTTATATTTCTATTCCTTTTGTATACAAAAATGTTTTTGGGAGCATCCTTAGCGAGCCGAGGAAGGACGGGTTATAAAGGCCCACACCTGAAACTACACTTGCCGGTGTAGGAGTTGATTGAGGGATGAATTCCGGTGTGTATATTGTATTGCGATTATTCCCCTTAATTGGGATGAGGTGATTGCTAGCAAAATTTGATGTCGACTCACACGACATATGTGGGGAGACAACCTAGTCGATCAGGTGGTGATCAGACTCCATGTCGCGCACATGGTGGTTCCTCCTTCTTACTATTGTATTTTATTCGCATCACATGTTGATCCATATTATTTCATGGAGAGATGGCTTAGCCGATCGAGCTGTGATTGGACTCCATTCCTCGTGCATGGTAAGATGATCGGTGGCTAATGATTATCCAACCAAAATTGTTAATATTTAATTGGAAATGATTATGTTTTAGCTTGACATTTTGTATTACTTGAGTTCTTTATTGATTCCATGTTTACCTCCTTTTATGTTGGTATTCTAGTCCATGAGAGTGTATTTAGTTTTACATACTAGTACTGTTCCATATGTACTACCGTCCCTTTTGTCGGCGGCGCTGCATCTTTAATGGATGCAGGTGGTTCATCAGCATGCAGCTTTAATCATAGTTTGCCGTTTACCCCTACTCAACAAATTTTGGTGAGCCCTGCTCTACCCCAGGGCCTTATGTCACTTGATATTGTACATTGTGTTTTGAGGTATAGCCGGGGGCTTGCTACCGTCACTTTCATACTACTCTTCCGTTACTCTTATAAGCTCTGTAGACATGCTGCTGGTGGTGTTCAATTTAGGGTAATGATCTAGAAATGTTATAGTTTTCAAACATGTTTTCCCCTCGTAACTATGAACTTGTAATATTTTTTGCAAATTGTAAATGAATCTCCTATAAGTATAGGAGAAAGGATGTGATACACTTTACTCTTCTCATGTTTATTTCTTATTACTGATTCTTAAATTGTTCATGGGTAAGGTTAGGTAAAAGGTAGCAAGTAGGGCTTCTTGACTGGGATATCTTGGTCGAGCGTCGGTCGCGCTCCCCGAGGTCGGGGCATGACACATTATTGGGTTGTATTTGACAAGAATCAAGTCGTTTGGAGTTGGACTCTGACGATTTGGCAATTTTTTCTTATTTTTGGCTACCGGGTGGAGATAAGTTCTTTGGCTAACCTAGTTAAGAGGGAAACCACCTAGGATTAACTTGATTGCTCTGTGCTTATGGGATTAAGGATTGTGTATATGCGGGGTGGCGAGCGCATGTTCACGTACCGTGTTTATATTATGTTGGGTGTAGGATTGGGATACTTCATGCCTTGATTTCTTATGTGCTCATCTTGATTCATGATTTTTTTGGCTTATATAACAACGTTGTTCTCTTATTAATGTTTGAGAATATGCCTAGTATTACGATTATTTATTAAGGCATTAGAGCTTATTCTTTATATGTTAAATTGCTTGATTTACCCGTAGTCACATAGGAGTTCCATGAGCACATATTTGCATAATTATTATTAAGTCTTTGTGCTTTTTATCTATGATTATTTGGCATATGCATATGTATTATATGTGGATATTTGATTTGGAATGTGGTATGAGAGGTAAGGTCATGCGGATGAAAGACAGTTGTGGCATAGAGGACATAATGAACTGATATTTAATTACGAGCGAGTTATCAAGCTCCTTTTTGTGATTGGATAAGGATCCGTCCCTCTAGCGTCAGGTAATTACTCATGTTACTTTGGGCACTATGAGCACGGTCAATACATGGATTGTGTATTGGGTGTTAGTGATACATGAATTGTGTATCATGGTACATGGATCATGTACTGGTTATGGTGAGTGATAGAGTCTGGAGAATGCATAGACATCCTTGACTCATTTAGATGCATTTATTTAAATGCAAACTATCATATGTCATGTATATCTGCTAGTTAGGATCCTCGAATCCATTTATTGAAGCACGTCATATTTAGAAGCCATATCTGAGTAGCGTTATGACTATTCCTTGAATTGGAAAAGCAAGTTTTACACCTTTAGACTATTTTAAGCCTTTAATACTTGTTGCGCGTGAGATTATTTACTGTTTAAATTCTGAGTTATGATATTTATATTTGTGTTGTAAGTCTCTTGATGCCTATAGCTTCGCAAGTCTTCTTTGATGTTAGACTTCATATTTACTGGGTAACGATTATGGTGTACTCATACTACGCTTCTGCACTTCTTTTTGTGCAGATCCTTAGGTGGTTTCTAGTGAAGCTTCTTGTTGAGCCTCGGAGTTAGCTCGGTGACTTAGGGTGAGTTGCACTCCGTGAATTTATTTTGCAGTGCCCGAGTCCTTGTCCTGTCATGACCCTAAATTACCACCCTAGAATATCGTGATGGAACCTAGTCTCTAAGACTAGTTAAGCTTAACACATTAGATAATTTAACAGAAATAACGATTAGAAATATTAAGTTAAACTGATATATCTCATGATAACATAAATACTAAATAACAATCATAAATTCTCCCCGGTGAAACTGAGTCATAGGCTCTAAGTACACAAGAAATGTCACTCCACAAACCTGGGGAGGCGAGACCGGCACCCGGTGCCTCACTTATCCTAGTGTACCAACTTGAGACTGAGGGACTCTGAACATAGAATGTTATACTTTGGCCATTGGGCCTTATTGCAAGATAATTTGTGAAACAAAATATAAAGTTGAACAGAAACTAAAACTAACTGAACATCAATATAAAGCTGGGCCGACAAGGCCGTCATAACTACTAGAGCTGGCAAACCAAAAAAAAAACAAATACATACAAGGCGTACAAGCCCAACATACTGCACTGACTAACCAATATGTCTACAAGCCTCTATTGATGAATATACTTTGGTCAGAACAGGGCCCCCACTTACCCATAATATATATATACATATATACACAATATGTACTCAAAACCCTAGACCCGGCAACTCCGAAGGACATGGAGCTTACCGATCAAGCTGAACACGGAAAACAAAAACGGAGGAGGTCTACCAATCTATCTATCTGAATCTGCATGCATGAAATGCATCGCCCCCAAGAAAGGGACGTCACTACAAAATAATGTACCGAGTATGTAAGGCAATAGAATAGCTGAAAGCGGAAACTAAACTGATAATATAATAACTGAAAGTAACTGGGTGTCAAAGATGATCTGGAGATATATTTACCTGCTGATACTGACTCACCTCTCTCAACATAGTAAGTAAAATCTTACGACCCAAAATCCACTAGTGGTCGTGATGGCACCTAATGTCGCCGTCAGGCAAGCCAACAGTGACTAGTCAATTTAATTACTCATTCTAGCACCTTAAAATCATAATTGTTTTCTAATGAAATAGTGCGCAATAATATTTACACGAACTACATAGTGAATAACCTGTAGGAACCCCCAAAACCCGGTGTCATAAGTCCATGAGCATCAACTAGGAAATGTAATAATGTAAAATATCTGTCTGGAATACAAATTAGACAGGATAACATAAGTAACTCTGATGGAGATTCTGTAGGCCGCGGGTCGTAACATGAAATGCAGCTCACGTAAAGTCCCTCGCAATGGCTGCGCCCCTGCGCCCAAAGGACCACCAGACATAAAAGTACCTGCACAAAAAGTGTAGCAAGTGTAGTATGAGTACGTAAATCAACGCGTACCCAGTAAGTATCTAGCCTAAACCCAGAGAAGTAGTGACGCGGGGTTGATATCAACACTTACTAGTGGTCTAATATGATAGATACAATAGAAGTAAACAGATGTGAGTTAGAGTGGATAAATGAAATAACAAGTGTAAATACGTGGTACAGTCCTCCTCTCAGCAATGACTCAAACTCTCAGCTAGTAGCTACCTCCTCAATTGGAGTATATATATAATGCACCTTACCAGATAGATTGTCACAGCTCAATCAGGAAAAGCTCACAGATATGCTGGCTTCTTGCTAATTATTACGCACGATTTCATAAGAGTATTTTTATAGAAATGCCGAGGCATACGACCCGATCCATCATAACATTACCAAACCATAGTACATAAATCCTACTGAGGCGTACAACCCGATCCATCATAGTGTGCACTGCCGAGGGTTGAACCGCACAAACCATAGATGTATCTATCCTGCGGAGGCGAACAGCCCAATCCCATTAGAATAAGAAGCTTTGACGAATCCTCCCCCACTCACGAATAGTCATGTGAGTTGTAGAGTTTTAAGTGAATATTTCCATGAGAATGCATAACGTGAGAGAATTTCGTAAGGAGAGTACAATTGAATTCGCGGCTTATCATGAAGCCCGTCAAATCTCTACAATCGCAAGTCTATCACTCTACACAAGTCTAGTCTCAAATCGCAACGTAATATGAAGGGATTTAATAGGCAAGAGACAACTCAAATAGTACAGTTATAGCATAGTGTGAACCTAAGTCTACCCGGACATAACATGAATCTAGCTACGCACGGATTCTTGTCACCTTGTGCGTGTGTAGCCCGCCCAATAAGTAACACATAACAATTACATCACCTAGAGGTAGTTTCCCCCTCACAGAGTTAGAGAGGAGACTTACCTTGTTCCGAAGTTCCAAAAATCCAGCTCCAAGGCCTCGCTAACACCTCAAACCAAACCTCGTCGATCCAAAACTATTCAAACAACGTGCAAACTAGTAAAAATATATTCTAATACCCATAATAAATCAATTTAAACAATTCCCAAATGCGCTCGAAAATTCTTTAAAATCAACCCTTGGGAAACATTACCCATAGTCTTATGAACTCAAATATATAACTTATTCCCAATTCCACGTCCAATTTCGTGGTCAAAATCCAAAAATATCAATTCTAGGTTTTCTACCAAAACCCCCACAATTTCCACTAACTTCCATGTTTAAATCCTTATACAAAGCATGTATTTAACTTTTAATAGGTGGGAATCACTTACCTTGTGTTGCTTGATGAAAACCTCCCCTTGAAGCTCTCCAAAAATCGCCCCAACCAAGTGAAAATTAGAGAAAATGGGCAAAATCCGGCTTTTAAAAGAACCTTCTGCCCAAACAATTTTTCGCATCTGCGGAACATATGCTGCTTCTCTAGAAACTCCCTCCCTTCTGCGAGGTCACTTCTGTGACAAAATTTCCACAGAAGCGGTTACACTAGTTGCTGCCCAGCTTCAGCATATCCTAAGTCGAAAATAAATCCGTTAACCATCTGGAATCTACCCAAGGCCCTCGGGACCTTCACTAAATATTCCAACACATCCCAAAATACAGTACGGACATAGTCGAAGCCTCAAACCACGTAAAATAACATAGAAATCATGAATCACGCCTCGAATTAAACTTATAAATTTCCAAATTTCCAAATTCTATATCTTGTGCGAAACGTATCAAATCAAGTCTGATCGACCTCAAATTTTGCACACAAGTCATAAATGACATGGCGAAGCTCCCAAGCTCGAAATCCCAAATGGACATCGATAACATTAATATCCACTTCAAGTCAAACTTGAGAATTTCTTAAACTTTCAATATACCAACCTTCCCCAATAAGCGCCAAAATGCTCCTGGGTGATCCGATACCCAACCCGAACATACGCCCAAGTCCGAAATTATCATAGGAACCTATTGGAACCTTCAAAATTCCGATTCCGAGGCCGTCTACTCAAAAGTCATTCCTTAGTCAATTCCTCCAACTCAAGGCTTTCGAAATTAGAAATTTCTTCCGAAATCAACTCTGAATTTCCCGAAATTTAATTCCGACAACACGTACAAGTCATAATACCTGAAGTGAATATACTCAAGGCTTCAAACCACCGAAAGACGCGCTAGTGCTCAAAACGACCAGTCGGTTCGTTACATAAAATAAATGCCTGGCCCTATAAGGCTCGGAATGTGCGATTGCTCAGCCGTAGTAGGCTTGCTCATAGGCTCTCGGCCATACTAGGCTCGGTATCTCGGCCATTCTAGGCTCGCTCATAGGTGCTCGGCCATAGTAGGCTCGCTATATGATTTACCATATGATCCGAGGTTACCTATACTGTATATATATGGACCCTCTACTCTCTTGACTGAAAAAAGAAAACAATACTTAATTGAATACAAAGTCCTATTAAGGGAGAATACTGTAACTTTTGAGACTAGGATAATGTGAATAAATTTAGGAATACGAACATCTCTTTATCTCTCGTTATCAAACACATGTAGGTACGAGATCATGCCAAAATGAAGGAAAGGTTTAGCCTTAACGTACCATATCACAATCTTTCCAATAACTACATTGAAATCATCATTCGCACCTTAATCTACAACAACAATAATAATACTATCATTTAGTTACGAAAGGTACAACTAACAAATAACGAACGACAAACTTATTTTATATTAAAACAGGCACCATCTCCACTATAATCTTTACTTCCTGCCAATTCGAGATAACACCAAAAACACAAGAACACAACAATAAGAACATATATACATTATTTTCCAACCTTATATACACCAAAAAATACTACAAAACAGCCCAACATTCCCCAATCTCTTCATACACAAAACCACCACCGTGGTAGTGTCAAACAACCCGAAAATGTTACGATGAACGACCAGCCCATCACCTTGAATTTATGTGGTGTTTCTCCATACCCTTTCTCCACCAAAACTCCCTAAAATAGTAGCAAAATACACAATCCAACAGAAACACGTAACAGCCCACAAAAGAGTCCACTCATGTTGAATAACTCGAACTCACGGCTTCCGATCACCATCCCGCCAGTTATTACGATTATAGAGACTTTCCATACATTTCAAGCACAAAAAATGGATGATAGAGAGCAGTAAACTTACCTTATTTGTTGAATATCTCAGCTCCTATCTTGGATTCTTCAAACCCTAGGTGTTTCTCCAACTAGAACATCAAAAGAAGAGAAAATCAATTAGTGTTTGTGCTCAATTTTTGAGAGGATTTTTGCAGGGGCTTATCTCTGGTTATTTTGTTATATAACAAGTGTTATATTTGAAGGAGATAAGCCCTTAAATAGGCTCTTTGGACGACCCAAAATAGCCCCTTTTTATAAATATTAATCTTCACACAAGTAGGTTACACACTTACTTGTCACCTAGCAGTCTGCGTAGTCTCGCAAAAATGCATATATCTCTCTACTCCGATGTTGTATTGACAAACGGTTTAATGCATTAAAAAATATACTCATAAATCTTCAGTTTTATGGGTGGATCACCCAGTAACTCTATGTATATTGGGAGGAAATCGCAGATGTACCTAGCATCCGGCACAAGCAGATATACCTGGATCTGCACAAAAATATGTAGAAGCGTAGAATGAGTACACCATAATGGTACCCAGTAAGTATCAAGCCTAACATTGGTAGAGTAGTGACAAGGCCAGGTCAAGACGCCTACTAGCCAAAAAAACCTGAACAGAATATAATATAATCTAATAACAGAAAGCACATAAATAAATGACAACAAAGCAGTATAATGATAAAAGTCTAACAACGGATATTAAAGAAATAAAGGACAACAAGAATAAGCATATAATAAGAACAATAAGAAATCAAATGAAGGAATAATAACAATCATTCAATCAACAAGCCCTTTTAACATAGAATGTACAATAAGAAATACAGCCGAGACACCACACCTCATATTCACACTTCACAATTTACAATCATAATCTTTCTTATATCACCACGTGAGACTTGCATTTAAATTGAATACATTTCTCCCAAGTAAGCTACACGCGTTTTATCCCCCTTATCTCACCGCGCGGCATCAAGTAGTTCCCTCACTAGCAACACACATATAAATCCTACCTTATCTCACCGCATGCATTCCATTACCCACCCTTGTACCACTGCATGCGTATCAATATCACGACACCATAATCAACTCGCACCACATGGTCCCATGCCACAACATTACCAAATCAACAATAATAGTGTTACCTCAACACATAGCCCAGCTCAACCACAATGTGTACAATAATCTAAATAATAACATATGAGAAACAATTCAACAAGGAAAGGATGTTCCAATAATCAACACTTCAACCACAATGTGTTAATAAATTTCACAACTACAACCTCAATAATCTCAGCAGTGAAGATATTCCCGTGAAATGGCAACTTCCAATTCAAGTACATAGCGTAAGCTTAACAACAAAATATACAACGTGAGCAACATTGATAAGAATAACTAAATGGGTAGGAATTACTCCCAATGGGGAGGATAGCATGCAACAACAACTACAAATAAATGCATTTAAGAGAAACTTTGAAAGTGGAAACAAGAACATCTAATAACAACTTCAATTAAGAATAAAATTGACAACAAAAGGCAGAACAAATAATACTATCTTTAATAAGTGCTTATAAGTAACCTTAGAGTCTAAACCAGTCAAATATCACATATAAGCCCGTGTACACACTCGACACATTGTGGACATATCTTCCACTTAATGCAAATAGAAAAAACAACCCAAATCCTAAGGGGTAGTTCCCCCAAACAATGTTAGACAAGATACATACCTCAAACAAGGTAAATCAACCCACTAATAAGCCAGTCCCCTGATAATCCAACTCCGGACGTCTTGAATCTAGTAAAAATTACTTAATATCATAAATAAAATCCATAGGAAGCAATTTCGTACAATAAAGATTCGATCTTAAATTAAAATTAAAAAGTCAACTCCAAAACTAAACCCAAGGCTCGCACCTCAGAATCCGACCAAACTCACAAATTTTGAACACCCATTCTGATACGAGTCAAACCATAAAAAAATCATCCAATTCCGACCTTCAAATCCTCATTTCATACTTTAGGAATTTTTTTTAAAAATCCCCAATTTCTCCAATTCAAGTCACTAAATAAATGATAAAAACAAAGTTGAAAATCATGAATAATAGACAAATGAAAGTCAAATACACTTACCCCAATCCAAGTCATGAAAATCCGATCCAAAATCATCCAAAATCTAGCTCTACAACTCAAAATATGTTTGAAGGAATTCCTCGAAATAGAGTACTATATAATCTGCCGAGGTGTTATACATCACGATTGTGGGACCTGCATCGCGATCGCGAAGAACAAACCATCACTACTCCATAATTGGCCTAGGAACATTCGTCCTTGAATGTTTACTCTTAGTGACTTGGGAAAACTTTGCTACAGTCTCCTCTGTACACTAGACTAAAACCAACCTACACACTGCCAGAAAACATACTATATATGCCATACATGGCCAATGTCTATAAATAGCAACACTTGGCCTCACACGGCTGCCAATGATAAATACTAAAAGCCAAAAATAAGAGCTTACCTGATGACCTACGGGCCTGAATAAAGCTGTGCTGAAGTATCCCATCACAATCCATATCTTCAATTTGAAATAGGTGGGGGTATTTAGACTTCATTTCTTCCTCCAGTTCCCATGTCATCTCTTCCACGTTCTTGCTTCTCCATAAAACTTTCACGGAGGCTACCCCCTTATTTTGTAGCTTGCGGATTTGTCGCTCTAGGATGGTAACTGGAACTTCCTCGTATGATTGGTCCTCTGTGATCAATTCATCATTATGGGAACCACTCAGGTAGCATCTCCAATGCACTTCCGTAGCATAAATACGTGAAAAATAGGATGCACATACTCCAATTCTGAGGGCAAATCTAACTCATAAGCTACTTGGACCACTCTCTGAATAATCCTATAGGGCCCAATATACCTGGATAAGCTTGCCTTTCTTATCAAACCTCATCACGCCCTTCATAGGCGACACCTTTCGTGAGCCTATCAATTATCACCCATATAGAATCGAACTTACGATGAGAACGAGGCAATCCTGTGACAAAGTCCATGTTTATCGCCTCCCATTTCCACGTCGAGATCTCTATGGTCTGCATTAGCCCTCCGGGCTTCTGGTGCTCTACCTTCACCTGCTGGCAACTAGGACACTGGGCGACACACTCAGCAATGTTCTTCTTTATATAATTCCAGCAGTACACGTCCTTAATGTCATGATGCATCTTCGTAGACCTAGGATGAATGGAGTACATCTGGGACACACAGACAACCCCTGTATCTGTGAATACCATCTTCCTTGAGCTCTAACAGTGGCTTCTTTTGCTACGAAACTCGCTCTCTCAACTCGACCAACTCTGGGTCCTCGTACTGTCTTTCCTTTACTTCAGCTATGTTAGATGATTTTGCAGCGTTTTAGAGTACAACTCCACCATCGTCAGAATCTAATAATCGAGCCCCCAAACAGGCCAATTGATGAAGCTCTCTGGCTAGTTCTCATTTCTCAGTGTAAATGTGCTAAGCTACCCATAGATCGGCGACTTAAGGCATTTGCTACAACATTAGCTTTCCCTATATGGTAGAGAATGTTAACGTTGTAATCTTTCAATAACTCTAGCCATCACCTCTGTCACAAATTTAACTTTTTTCTGCTTGAAGATATATTGCTGGCTTTTATGATTAGTAAATACATCCACATGAACATCATATAAATAATGCCGCCATATCTTAATTGCATTGACAACGGCAACTAACTCGAGGTCGTGGGTCGGATAATTCCTCTCGCGCTTCCTCAAGTGCCTTGAAGCGTACGCAATTACCTTCTCATGTTGTAACTGGACACATCCTAACCCGACACCTGAGGCATCACAATATACGGCTTAACACTCTGAACCCTCTAGAAGTTTTAGAACTGGCACTGAGGTCAACCTGTTCTTAAGCTCTTGGAAACTCTGCTCACAAGCCTCTGTCCATTAAAACATAGCTGATTTTTTATTCAACTTCATCAATGGTGCCGAAAGAGAAGAAAAACCCTCTACGAACCTCCGGTAGTAGCCTGCTAAGCCTAGAAAGCTACGAACCTCTGTCGGAGTGGTAGGTATAGGCCAGGATTTCACAACCTCAATTTTCTTAATGTCTGCATTTAGACCTTCATCGGATACAATATTCCGCAAGAATGCTACAAACTTCAACTAGAACTCACATTTAGAAAACTTAACATATAACTTACGATCACGGAGGGTGTGGAGTACCGTTCACAGGTGGTCTGTATGCTCCTCATCTGAACATGAATAAGCTAGAATATCATCAATAAATACTATCACGAAGAGATCTAAAAATGGTTGGAATACGCTATTCATCAAGTCCATAAAAATGGCAGGTGCATTTGTCAACCCAAAGGACATGACAAGGAACTCGAAGTGGCCATATCGGGTCCTGAAGGCTGTCTTCGGAATATCTTATTCCCGAACTCTGATCTGGTGGTACCCCGACCTCAAATCTATCTTTGAAAAGCATCTAGCCCCCTACAACTGATCAAACAATTCATCGATCCTTGGAAGTGGATACTTATTCTTAATAGTTACCTTGTTCAACTACCTATAATCGATACACATCCTCAGCGAGACGTCTTTCTTCGGCACAAACAGTACCAGTGCAGCCCAAGGTGAGGTACTAGGCTTGATGAAACCTTTCTCCAGCAAAATCTTTTAACTGCTCCTCTTTTAATTGCTCCTTCAACTCCTTCAATTCGGCAGGTGCCATTCTGTACAGAAGGATGGATATTGGTTGAGTTCCCGGAAGCCAATCAATGCTAAAATAAATCTCTCGCTCTGGGGAATACCTGGAAGCTCATCTGGGAACACATCTGCGTACTCTCTAACTGCTGGAATAGACTGAAGTGTAGGTATCTCAGCATCTGCATCTCTAACTCGCACAATATGATAAACCTACCTCTCGGTGTCGCTGTATTACTTACACATTCAAGAACTCGCTCACCTAGAAAATGAAATCTAGCTGCCTTTGCTCGGCAATCAACTGTGGCATAGCAAGCTGCCAACCGGTCCATGCACGTGATAGCATCATAATCCATCATCTCTAGCTCAACTAGATTGGCTGAGGTCTAGCGACCACAAACTGTCACTCTACAACCTCGGTAAACCCCTCTAGCATTAATCGGTTCTCCGACCAGTGTAGATACCACCAAAGGATCACTCAGTATTTCAGGCACTATACCGAACTTCCCCGCGAAAAATGGGGTAATATGACAAAGTAGATCCTGGATCTATCAAGGCATAAGCATAGTGAGAGCAAATGGTCAATGTACTTTTCACAACGTCTGGTGAAGACTTTTGGTCCTGTCGACCCGCTAAAGCACAGATACGGTTCTAATTATCACCTGAACTGGAACCTCAACCTCTACCTCAACCTCTACTAGCCGAAGACTAAGACTCCCGCTCTGAAGGATGCACAGACATAGATGATCCTATTTCTTAACTCGTTGGTTGTGCCATACCCCTAGAATCTCTATTTTGGCAATCTCGCATCATATGCACCGGACGCCCACATGTATAACAAGCGTCGGAACCTGCTCGGCATTGACCCAAGTGTCCTCTGCTATATATGTCACATCGCGATGGAAATGACCATGTCTGCCCTGAACCTCATGGTCGCTACAAACCCAACACTCGTGATCTCTCACCTGGTCCTGACGGAGTATAACGGTCATACCTGTAACCTTGTACTTGAGGTGGTGGAGGCCTAGGTGGCTGTCCGAAGTACTGGGGCCTATAACTACCCTGAGACTGCTCCTGAGACCTGGAAATCTCATCCTCTTAGCTTCCTTTGCTCACTCATCTTGGTACCCTGCTGCCAACGCCTTCCCCTTTTTATATTCTGGGCGAATGCCTGAATCCGGGATATATCAATACTATCCTGCAATGCAGCGGTGGAACATGCCTCAGCCAACTCTGGAGCCAACCCTGCTATAAACCTGTGGATCCTGTCCTGCATAGTAGTAACTACGGATGGAGCATATCTGGCCAATGAGTCAAAACAAAGACTATACTCTCGAAGTTTGACAGGCCCCAAACCTGGGGAGGCGAGACCGGCACTCGGTGCCTCACTTATCCGAGTGTACCAACTTGAGACTGAGGAACTCCGAACATAAAATGTCATACTTTGGCCATAGGGCCACATTGCAAGACAATTTGGGAAACAAAATATAAAACTGAACGGAAACTAGACCTGACTGAATATCAATATTAAGCATGGCCGTCATAACTACTACAGCTAACAAACAAAAAAACAATATACATACAAAGCGTATAATCCAAACATACTGGACTGACGGACACGATATATCTACAAGCCTCAACTAATGGATGTAATGTGGTTGGAACAGGGCCTCGACCTACCCATAATATATATACATATATGCACAATATGTACTCAAAACCTTAGACCCGACAACTCCAAGGACGTGGAGCTTATCGATCAAGCTGAACACAGATAGCACTTACGTAGGATGACTTCTAGTCTGTCTATCTGAACCTGCATGCATGATATGCAGTGCCCCGAGGAAAGGGACGTCGGCACGAAATAATGTACCGAGTATGTAAGGCAATAGAATAATTGAAAGCTGAAACTAAAAAAATGATATAATAAAAGTAACTAGGAGTGAAAGATGATTTGGAGATATACTTACCTGCTGATACTGACTCAACTCTCTCAACATAGTAAGCAAAATAGTTGTCTGGCCCTATAAGGCTCGGAACGTGTAACTGCTCGACCGTAGTAGGCTCGCTCATAGGTGCTCGGCCATACTAGGCTCGGTATCTCGGCCATTTGGGCTAGCTCATAGGCGCTCGGCCATAGTAGGCTCGGTATATAATTTACCATCTGATCTGAGGTTGCCCAATAGGGGCCTATCCGCCTATTATAGCTCGATGCTTGTGAAAATACTGTACTTCTGTGTATATATATATATGGACCCTCTCAATACTTAACTGAGTCGAAAGTCTCAATAAGGGAGAATACTGTAAATTATGAGACTAGGATAATGTGAATAAATTCAGGAATACGAACATCTTTTAGTGTCTCATTATCAAACACATGTAGGTACAAGATCATGCCAAAATGAAGGAAAGGTTTAGCTTTAACATACCTTATCACAATCTTTCCAATAACCATGTTCAAATCGTCTCTTTCCCCTTAATTTACAACAACAATAATAATACTATCATTAAGTTACGAAGGTACAACTATCAAATAACGAACAACAAACTTATTTTATATCAAAACGGGCAGCATCTCCCCTATCATCTTTACTTCCTCCCGATTCGAGATAACACCAACAACACAAGAACACAAAAATAAGAACATATATACATTACTTCCAACCTTATATGCACCACAAAATACTACAAACCAGCCCAACAAACTCCAATCTCTTCATACAAAAAACGACCACCGTAGTAGTGTCAAACAAATCGAAAATGTGACGACGAATGACCAGATCATCACCTTGCATTTATGTAGTGTTTCTCCATACCCTTTCTCCTCAAAAAATCCCTAAAACAGTAGCAAAACACGCAATCCGACAGTAACATGAAAAAACCCACAAAACAGTCCACTACAAATTGAATAACTCGAACTCACAGCTTCCAATCACCATCTCGTGAGTTCTTACAATTATAGAACACCTTTCCATACATTTCCAGCTAAAAAAAAATGGATGAAAGAGAGCATTAAACTTACCTTATTTGTTGGATGTCTCAGCTCATATCTGGGATTCTTCAAACCCTTGGTTTTCCTCCAACTACAACTTGAAAAGAAGAGAAAATCAATTAGAGTTTGTGTTTAATTTTTGGAGGATTTTTTCGAGGGCTTATCTCCGGTTAGTTGCTATATAATGAGCGTTATATTTTCAGGAGATAAGACTTTAAAAGGGCTCTTTGGATGACCCGAAATAGCACCTTTTTGGAAATATTTAATCCTCCCATTTAAGCAACTAGGTGATACACCTACTTGTCACCTAGCAGTCTGTGCAATCTCGCAAAAACGCATATATCTCTATACTCCGATGTCATATTGACAAAAGGTTTAATGTGTTAGCAAAATATAATCATAGATCTTCAATTTTATGCATGGATAACCCCGTAACTCTATGTATATTGGGAGGAAACTGCAGTGATATTTGACCCAAATTTCAGTATAACTTATGAACGTAACTTGTGATGACTTTCATCAACTTTTGTCCCACAACTTGCTTGGCTTCAAAACATACACACGACTATCATAAGACTAACATAACTTATAACATAACCTCCTTATCAAGTTAAGCACCCTAGTTTCACCCCAAAAGTACATGTTATAATCTTTACATCTTGTCGACTTTCGACGAAACATTACTTTCTTCAATTCCTTTAGCTTCTGAAACTTCCAACCCTCTTTGTACTTGTTGTTCATGATCTTCAATATTTATAACTTCGAGGTAACATGCTTTACTTACTTTATATACTTTCAAAGATGATTTCATTTTTGGTCCTACATTAGTTTGCTTATGACGCACTTTTACGTATGAAAATATGGGGTGCTACAAGAAAACTCAAAATACAATATTGTTTGATGTGAAAATAAACAGTAGAAAAGACAGTAGCAAAAGGAGACTCCGAGGCTTGCGAGCGTCAAGCAGGTATACCTTGAATTCTCCGAAATATGTAGTCAATCATTGGCATCCGGCACGAGCAGATGTACGAAGATCTGCACAAAAATGTGCAGAAGAGTAGCATGAGTACACCACAACGGTACCCAGTAAGTATCAAGCCTAACCTCGGTAGAGTAGTGATGAGGCCAAGTCAAGACACCTACTAGCCAAAAGAAACCCTGAACAGAATATAATATAATCTAATAACAGAATGCGAATAAATAAATGACAACAAAGCAGTATAATGATTAAAGGCTAACAACGTATATTAAAGAAATAAAGGACAACAAAAATGAGCATATAATAAGAACAATAAAATCATATCTAGTAAAATACAAGCAAAGCAAATGAAGGAATAATATTAATCGTTCAATCAACAAGCTTTTTCAACATAGAATGTATAACAACAATTACAACCGAGACACCACACATCATATTCACATTTCAAAATTTACAATCATAATCTTTCTTATATTACCGCGTGAGCCTTGTATTTAATGTGAATACATTTTTCTCGAATAAAAAACATGCGTTTTAGCCCCCTTATCTCACTCTGTGGCTTCAAGTAATTCCCTTACTAGCAACACACACATAAATCCCACCATATCTCACCTCATGCATTTAATTACCCACCCTTGTACCACGGCACGCGTATCAATATCACAATACAATAATCAACTCGCACCAAATGGGCCCATGCCACAACATTACCAAATCAACAATAACACCTTTACATCAACACAAAGCCCACGACTCAACCAGAATGTGTACAAGAATCTCAATAATAACACCATGAATGAGAAACAACTCAACAAGGAAAGGATGTTCCAATAATCAACACTTCAACCACAATGTGTTAATAGCTTTCACAACTACAACATCAATAATCTCATCAATGAAGGTATTCCCGTGAAATGGCAACTTCCAATTCAAGTATGTAGCATAACCTTAACAATGAAAGAGATAACATGAGCAACTTTGATAAGAATAACTTACAATGGGGAGGATAGCATGCAACAACAACTACAAATAAATGCATGTAAGAGCAACATTGACAGTGGAATCTAGAACATGTAATCACAAGTTCAATTAACATATGTAAGAATAAAATTGATAACAAAAGACAGAACAAATAATACTTTCTTTAATTAAGTGCTTATAAGTAACCTAAGAGTCTAGATCAGTCAAATATCACATAAAAGCCTGTGTACTTACTCGTCACCTCGTGTACATATCTTCCATTTAATGCAAATAGCAAAAACAACCCAAATCCTATGGGGTAGTTCCCCCACATAAAGTTAGACAATATACTTACCTCAATCAAGCTAAATCAATCCTCTAATAAGCCCGTTCCCTGAAAATCCAACTCCGGACGATTCGAATCTAGCCAAAATAACTTAATATCATAAAATAAAAGCCATAGGAAGCAATTTCGGATAATAAAGATTCGATCTTTAATGAAAATAAAAAAGTCAACTCAAAAAGTCAATCCCGGGGTCGCACCTCGGAATCTGACAAAACTCAAAAATTTCGAACACCCATTCTGATATGAGTCCAACCATAAAATATCATCCAATTTTGACCTTAAATCGAACTTCAAATCCTCATGTTTACTTTAGGAATGTTTTTATACAAATACCCAAATTTTCCAATTCAAATCACTAATTACATCATAAAAATAAAGATGAAATCATGAATAATTGGCAAATCCAAGTAAAAAACATTTACCCCAATCCAAATCATGAAAATCTCCTTCAAAATCGCCCAAAATCGAGCTCTACAACTCAAAATATGTTAAAATGAAAAAACCCTCGAAATAAAGTACTATATAATCTGCCCAGGTGCTATGCATTACGATTGCGGGAACTACATCACGATCGCGAAAACGAACCATCACTACTCCATAATTGGCCTACGCAAACGTGAGCTTCCTGTCACAAATATGATGCATGACCTCCATGCCATTATGCCAATGTGGGGAGCCTTCCGCGATCGCGAAGGCTTATAGACTTACCCCCCTCCCCCCAGTTGAACTCTCTTCTATATAGACTGACCCCTCTCCACCTTAGCGCGACCGCCGAGACCAATGCCCCCAAACCGTCATGAATGCAACCCTTCACTTCATGAACGTGATTCACAACACACTTTCCATCAATAATACCCTACGCGATCGTGAAGAAGGAATAGAACTGAGAACTAGCAGTTCCAAGACATGGAGAAATGGCCTGGAACCCATCCGAAACACACTCAAGGCCCCTAGGACCCTGTCGAATCAAACCAACCAATCCCAAAACATACCACAAACCTACTCGAGGCCTCAAATAACACCAAACAACATCAAAACTACGAATTACATCTCAACTCAAGCCTAATAAAGTAATGAACATCTCAAAATTGAAAACTTGCTTCGAACAAGCCAAAACAACACCAAATGACCTCAAATTTTGCCTGAAAGTCCCAAATGACTTAATGGACCTATACCAACTCCCTGAATCACAACCCGAGTGCGATATCTATAAAGTCAACTCTCTGTCAAACCTCTCAACCTTCCAAACCTTCAACTTTTCATCTTTTCCCAAAAAATACCAAATCAACCTACGAATCTCCGAATCAACATTCGGACTTACAGCTAAGTCAAAAATTATAATATGAAGCTATTGGAACCATCAAAACTCCATTTCGCAGTCGTCTACACACAAGTCTAACTTTGGTCAACTCTTTCAACTTAAGCTTCCAACATTGGGACTAAGAGTCCCAATTCACCCAGAAACTTAACCGAAACCAAACCAACTACCCCTGCAAGTCACATAACCATAAATGAACATAGAGGATGCAATAAATAGGGGAACCGGGATACAATCAAAACGACCGGCCGGTTCATTACATTCTTCCCCTCTTAAAACAAACATTCGTCCTTGAACGAGTATAGAAACATACCTGAAGTGCTGAAAAGGTGAGGATAACGACTACTCATATCATGTTCGCTCTCCCAAGTCACCTCCTCGATTGGTTGACCTCTTCACTGAACCTTCACTGAAAAAATGTTCTTTGACATACCTCTGGACCTGCCTGTCCACTATAGCCACCAGTTTCTCAACATAAGTCAAATCCTTGTCCAATTGGACTGAGATAAAATCTAATACATGAGACAGATCACCGTAATACTTTCGGAGCATGGAAAAAATGAACGTTGAGCAAACTGTCGATAAGCTAGGTGGCAATGCAAATCTGTAGGCCACCTCACCAACTCTCTCAAAGATCTCAAAGGACCGATATACTTAGGGCTCAACTTGCCCTTCTTCCCAAACCTCATCATGCCTTTCACGAGTGAAACTCTGAGAAAAACCCTCTCTCCCTCCATAATGCTATGTCACGAGCCTTCCGATCAACATAACTCTTTCGCCCAGACTGTGTTGACAAAGCTGATCCTGAATCAACTTGACTATCTCCAAGGCATCCAAACTAAATCAGTGCCCAGCAACCTAGCCTCCCCCAGCTCAAACCAACCAACTGGAGAAGGCACCGCCTCCCATATAAGGCCTCATAAGGAGCCATCTAAATACTCATTTGTTAGTTGTTGTAATAGGCAAACTGTGCAAGCAATAAGAACTGATCCATGAACCCCCAAAATCCATAACATAGGCACGTATCATATCTTCTAATATCTGAATGGTGTGCTCGGACTACCCGTCTATCCGGGGTGAAATGTCGTGCTCAGCTCGACTTGTGTGTCTAACTCACGCTGCACAGCTCTCCAGAAATGCGATGTGAAATGTGTGCCTCAATCAAAGATAATAGATACCGGCACACCATGAAGACGAATAATCTCATGGATATAGATCTGGGCCAGTTGCTCTGAAGTGTAGGTAGTCACAACCAGAATGAAGTGTGTAGACTTGGTTAGTCTGTTTGCAATACCCATACCGTGTCAAATTTCTTCAAGGTCTGTGGAGTCAAACAGCAAAATCCATGGTATTGCACTCCCACTTCCACTCAGGACTCTCAAGTCTCTGAGGCAAACCACTTGGCCTCTGATGCTTGTACTTCACCTGTTGACAATTCAAACACCGAGCCACAAACTCTACTATATCTTTCTTCATACTTGTCCACCAATAGTACTGCCTTAAATCTTAATACATCTTAGCAGCACCTGGTTGAATGGAATATCGAGAACTAAGGGCCATCAAAATCAACTCACGCAACCCTTCCACATTGGGGACACAAATCCGGCCCTAAATCCTCAACACTACATCATCCCCAATAGAAACCTCCTTGGCATCACCGTGTTGCACCGTGTCCTTAAGGAAAAGCAAATGGGGATCATCATACTGAAGCACTCTAATGCGCTCATACAAAGAAGTCCGAGAAACCACGCATGCGAGAACCCGGTTAGGCTTCAAAACATCTAATCTCACGAACCGATTGGCCAAAGCCTAAGCATCCAATGCTAACTGTCTCTCCCCAAATAGAATATATGCAATGCTACCCGTACTATCCGCCTTCCTATTCAAGGCATCAGCCACCACATTGGCCTTCCCGGGATAATATAAAATAGTGATATCATAGTCTTTCAACAGCTCTAACCACCTCCGCTGCCTCAAGTTCAGATCCTTTTTGCTTAAACAAGTGTTGTAGACTCATATGATCTGTGAATACCTCACAAGACACGCCGTAGAGATAGTGCCTCCAAATTTTTAATGCGTGAACAATGGCAGCCAACTCTAAATCATGAACGTGACAGTTCTTCTTGTGGGGCTTTAAATGACGTGAAGCATAATCAATCACTCTACCCTCTTGCCTCAATACATATCCAATGCCATTCCGCGAAGCATCACGATAAACTAAATATGAACTTGATGCTGAAGACAGAACTGGAACTAGAGTTGTGGTCAAAGCAGTCTTGAGTTTCTGAAAGCTCTCGTTACACTCATCAGACCACCTGAATGGGGCACCCTTTTGAGTCAATCTGGTCAAGCCTATAAAACTCTGGATCTTCATAGCAGAAGACAGTTTGGGCCAACTCTGAACTACCTCCACCTTCTTCGGATACACCTTAATCCCCTCAATAGACACCATAGACCCAAAAATGCCACTGAATCAAGCCAAAACATACACTTGGAGAATTTTGCATATAACTTCTTCACCCTCAAGGTCTAGAGCACGATCCTCAAGTGCTACTCATGATCCTCTCGACTGCGAGAAAACACCAAATATCAATAATGAACATGATAATGAAAGAATCAAGATATGGGTGGAACGCACTGTTCATCAAGTGCATAAATGTTGCTGGGGCTTTGGTCAGCCCAAATAACATCACCAAAAACTCATAGTGACCATACCGAGTCCAAAAAGTAGTTTTCAGAATATTTGAACCCCGAATCTTCAGTTGATGGTACCTTGACCTCAAATGAATCTTCGAGAATACCCGAGCACCGTGGAGCTGGTAAAACAAATCATCAATACGTGGTAGCGGTACTTGTTCTTGACTTTAACTTTGTTCAACTGTTTACAAGTAATGCACTATCTCATAGTGCTGTCTTTCTTCTTCACAAATAGATTTAGAGCACCCCAAGGCGAGACACTCGGTCAGATAAAACCCTTATTAAGCAACTTCTGAAGTTGTTCCTTTAATTCCATCAACTCCACTGGTGCCATATGATAAGGTGGAACGGAAAGTGGCTGACTGCCTAGCACTAAGTAAATACCAAAATCGTTGTCCCTATCAGGTGACATGCCCGGTAGGTCTACTAGGTACATATCTGGGAAATCTCTCACTACAGAATTGACTCAACGGTAGGAGTATCAGAACTAACATATCTCACAAAGGCTAGATATGCTTTATGCCCCTTCTAAACCATTCGATATGCCTTAAAAAAGGACATAACCTTAATAGGAATATAATCTAATGTACCCCTCCACTCCAATCACGGCAAACCTGGCATAGCCAATGTCATGGTCTTGGCATGACTGCCAAAAATAGCGTGATAGGGTGAACCACCAATAGTGACTAAACACGACCAATAAACACGGTGTACAATAATAGAATCTCCCATAGGCATGGACACATATACAGAAGCACTCAAAGAATCACGAGATATATCCAAATACGAAGCAAAGTAAGATGACACGTGTCAATTAGTGGAACCCGGATTAAACAAAACTAATTCATCCCTATGACAGACCGTAGCAATACCTGTGATGACTGCATTCGATAAAACAGCCTCCGTCCTACCCGGGAAAAGCATAGAAACGAGCCTAGCCTCCCCCTCAAGGGCAACCTCTACCCGCGTTATCTCCACCTCTAGCTCCCGGTGCAGGTGGAGCATCAACTGGAGCAGCAACCATGGTCTGTGAACCCTATGAACTCGGTGGAATCCGTGGAGCCTGTGTAGCCTATGAAGGTGCACCCCTCTTAAGTCTAGGACAGTCCCGCACCATATGCATGGTATCACCTCACTCGAAACAAGCTCTTAGCGGGCGTGCTGCGGAAACTGACTCTGGCCTGGTCGGCTAGACTGACCGCTGAAGGCACCCCGTGCAGGAGGTGAACTGGAAAGTGGTTGTGCATGATGGGCGATCTGAGACCTTGGAACAGCTAGAGTGCTGCGACCAGCTAGTAGTGCTGAATGAACTGGTTGACTTACATAACCTTTGCCATGATGAGCTGCAACTAGAGCGCGGCCACCATTAAATCCTCCAAAATCTCGAGGCCTTTTGGCTTACCTGTCCTCCCTCTCCCGGCCCCGCATACCATCCATCCTCCAAGCGATCTCTACAACCTGCTGAAATGGAGTATCTGTCTCTAACTCTCGATCGATGCTAAATGTAAGACCATAATTAAGCCCCTCGATAAATCTGCGGACATGCTCTATAACTGTGGAAACCAAAGCAGGTGCATGTCGGGACAACTCACGAAATCTGATGGCATACTCTGACATTGTCACAGTCCCCAGACACAACTGCTCAAACTCTATGTGCCATGCATCCCAAAGGGTCTAGGGAACAAACTCTCTCAAAAACATATTTGAAAATTGAGCCCAAGTGAGTTAGGCTGCATCAATTGGCCTACCCTCCTCCTAAGCCTGCCACCACCTATGTGCTGCTCCTAACAGCTGAAATGTAGTAAAAGCAACTCCACTCACCTCCACAATACCCATTTTGCGGAGAACACGGTGGTACTTCTCTAGAAACCCCTATGCATCCTCAGTAATTGTGCCACTGAAGGTAGGAGGATCATACTTCTTGAACCTCTCTACTATCCTCTACTCCTCCTTAGATGCCTCTAGCCTGACCTTAGGTTGAACCCGAATATCAGGTTGTGCTGGCATGACACCCAAAATCTAATCCACATGGACCCGCTGCTCTAGTGTACGGACCGTAGGAGTTTGAGCTCCTCCCGTAGCCTGAGATGTAGCTGGTGCAGCAGGGATAAATTTTGCCTGAGCTAAAGTTCCGAACATGCTCAAAAAGTGATTAAGGATCTCCTGGAGTCTAGGGATAATAACAGACGCCTCTGGTGCTTATCCCTCGATTGGAGCTGCTGATGGCTCCTCACTCGCTGCTCGAGCATGTGCTCTCGCTGCAGCACATGCCCCACCTAGACCTCTGCCCCCGCCTCTCGCGGCTCTAGTAGGGGGCGCGGGTGTCTGATCATCTAATCCAGCAATGTGTGCCCTCACCATCTATGAAATACTAGAAAGACAAAGACGATAAGTAATCAAAGAAGTGGAACTTTCTTAATAGTTCTGTAGCCTCTCGAGATAAGTGTGGACGTCTCTGTACCGATCCACAAGACTCTACTAAACCTACTTATCACTCGTAACACCTATGAACCTAGAGCTCTGTACCAACTTATCACGATCCCAAATTTCCACCTTAGGATGTCGGTATGGAAACTAGTCTCTAAGACTAGGTAAGACTAACACATAAGAGAATTTAAATTAAACAACGACTAGAAATATTAAATTAAACTGATAAATCTCATGAAAATATCAATACCGAATAACAATCACAAAAATCCCCCAAAACCCTTGAAACTGAGTCATAAGCTCTAAGAAGTACACTAGAAAGCTCAAAATACAATACTGTTTGATGTGAAAATAAACAGTAGAAAAGATAGCAGCAAAAGGTGACCCCGAGGCCTGCGAGCGTCAATCATGTATACCTTGAAATATCCAAAATATCTGGTCAATCACTGGCATCCCACACAAGCAGAGGAATCTGGATCTACACAAACATATACAGAAGCATAGCATGAGTACACCACAATGGTACCCAGTAAGTATAAAACCTAACCTCGGTAGAGAAGTGATGAGGCCAGGTCAAGACACCTACTAGCCAAATGAAACCTGATAATATAATCTAATAACGAAAAGCAAAGAAATAAATGATAACAAAGCAGTATAATGATGTAAGGCTAGTAACGGATATTAAAGCAATAAAGGACAACAAGAATGAGCATTTTAACAACAAGGAATCATATACAGTCGAATACAAGTGAAGCAAATGAAAGAAATAATAATAATCGTTTCATCAACAAGCTCTTTCAACATAGAATGTACAATAAGAATCACAACCGAGACACCATGCCAATATCCACACTTCGCATTACAATCACAATCTTCCTTATATCACCGCGTGAGCCTTCCATTTATTTTGAAAACATTTTTCCCAAAATAGCTACATGCGTTTTAGCCCCCTTACATTGTGTGGCTTCAACTAATTTTCTTATTAGCAACACCCATATAAATCCTACCTTTTCTCACATCATGTGTTTCAATATCCCACCTTTTACCACCGCATATGTATCAATATCGCAGCACAATAATCAACTTGCACTACATGTGCGCATGTGCTACAATATTACCAAATCAACAATAACAATGTTATCGTCGCTAGCTCAACCACAATGTGTACAAAAATCTCAATAATAACAAAATGAATGAGAAACAACTCAACTAGGAAAGGATGTTCCAATAATCAACACTTCAACCACAATGTGCTAATAGCTTTCACAACTACAACCTCAATAATCTCAACAAAGAAAGTATTCCTGCGAAATGGCAACTTCCAATTCAAGTACGTAGCGTAAGCTTAACAATGAAAGAGATAACATGAAATAACGATTACAACTAAATGCATGAGAATAACTCACAATGGGGAGGATAGCATGTAACAACAACTACAATAAATGCATATAAGAGCAACTTTGACAGTGGAACCTAGTACATATAATAACAACATCAATTAAGGCTTCTAAGAATAAAATTGACAACAAAAGATAGAATAAATAATAATATCTCATTAAGTGCTTATAAGTAATCTGAGTCCAAAACCCGTTCAAATATCACATATAAGACCGTGTGCACACTCTCACCTCGTGTACACATGTTCCACTTAATGCGAATAGTACAAACAACCCAAATCCTAAGGAGTAGTTCCCCCACACAAGGTTAGACAAGATACTTACCTCAAACAAGCTAAATCAATCCACTAATAAGCCCATCACGTGAAAATCCAACGCTGGACGACTCAATCTAGCCAAAATAACTTAATATCATAAATAAAAGCCATAGGAAGCAATTCCTGATAATAAATATCCGATCATTAATGAAATAGAAAAGGCCAACTCAAAAAGTCAACCTCGGGCTCGCACCTCGAAATCTGACCAAACTTACAAATTCCGAACACCCATTTCGATACGAGTCCAAACATATCAAAATCATCCAATTCCGACCACAAAATCCACCTTAAGATCCTCATTTTATAATTTAGGAAAGTCTTTACAGAAATCCCCAATTTTTCCAATTCGAATCACTAATTAAATGATAATAACAAAAATGGAATCATAAATAAAGGACAAATCTAATCGTTAAAATCCCCTCCAAAATTGCACAAAATTGAGCTCTACTATTCAAAATACGTTAAAATTGACCAAACCCTCAAAATATAGTATTATATAATCTGCCCAAGTGGTATACATCGGTAACGTGGGACCTACGTCGCAATCGCGAAGAACAAATCATAACTGTGCCATAATTAGAATACGCAAACGCGAGCTTCCTATCATGAAAGTGATGCATGACCACCCTGCCACTACGTGAACGCGGGAAGCCTTCAACGATGCAAAGGCATACAGCCTGAAGCCTCCCCCCCCCACCAAGCTGAACTCTCTTCTACGTGAATGTGTCCACCTTAGCGCGATCGCGATGAAGAAAACAAGAACTGAGAACCAGCAGTTCCAAAACATGGAAAAATAGTCCAAAACCCATCCAAAACACACTCGAGGCCCCCGGGGACTTGTTCAATCAAACCAACCAATCCCAACACCTAACACGAACCTACTCAAGGCCCCAAATAACATCAAACAACATCAAGACTACGAATCGCACCTCAATTCAAGCCTAATGAACTAAAGAACATTTCCAAATTCAAAACTTGCGTCGAACAAGCCTAAACAACTCCGAATGACCTCAAATTTTACATGAACGTGCCAAATGACACAGCGGGCCTATACCAACTCCCGGAATCACAATTCGAGCCCAGTATCAATAAAATCAACTCTCCATCAAACCTCTCTACCTTCCAAACCTTCAACATTTGATTTTTCTCCAAAAAGCACCAAATTAACCTATGGACTTCCGAATCAACATATGGACATATACCTAGGTCCAAAATAACCATACGAAGCTATTGGAACCATCTAAGCTCTATTCAGGGGTCGTCTACACACAAGTCAAACTCCGGTCAACTCTTTCAACTTAAGCTTCCAACTTTGGGACTAAGTGTCCCACTTCACCCCGAAACTTACCCGAAACCAAAACAACCACCCCGCCAAGTCACAGAACCACAAATGAACATAGACAAGGCAATAAATAGGGGAGCAGGGCTACCATACTCAAAATGACCAGTCGGGTCGTTATATGTCCTTTTACTATTTCCTGTCTATTTTGTTATTTTAGGTAGCTTTGATCATGAATTCAGACTTGTACCTATTCAGTAGTGCTTATGTACTCGTCCACCTAGTGTCTGGGGCTTGCACTATTTTTTTCGTGTTCGCGTCATGTTATGACTGTATAAGATATCTTACTATATGTAGATTATTCCGTCTTTATTTATGATATAGCTATGTTAATTGAAGGAATTTAGATTATATTTTGTTGATTGTGAGTTTCTTGCTTTGCGAGTACGGCTAGGCGCCATCACGGCCTAAGGTTAGATTTTTAGTCGTGACTAGTTGGTATTAGAGCCCTAGGTTCTAAGGGTATCATGAGTCACGAGTAGGTCTAGTAGAGTTTTGTGGATTGGTACGGAGATGTATGTACTTATCTTCGAGAGCCTACAAAATGATAGGAAACTTTCCCTATTTTGATTCCTTATCATGAAACTTTATGTCGGCTGGAAGCCTATATTTTCAACTCATTTCTTTTCAGTTGAGCAATGGATATTTGTGGTGATATTGCACCTGCGGTGTGGGATGTGTCTTCCCAAACGTTGAGGACTATAATCGTCGCTTTGTGGAGGTGTTTCCGTCCATTGGCACCCTAGAGTTTGTGTTGCCCATGGGTTCGGGGTCTTACACAGTGGTTTTCGAACGGTGTTGTGCAGAGTGGTAGGGTAATTGCTACTCAATACATCTCCGCATAACTAGGCAGTATAGAGTTATGAGCTCTAACTGAATACACAAGGATATCTCAATTGAATACACAAGGGACTGTGATGGTCTTGAAGCTCTACCTTGAATCCTCTTGACCAGTGTAAGCACTCACTCCCAAGATCTGCTGATTCCAAATACCTGGATCTGCACATCAATGTGTAGACGTGTAGTATGAATATACCACAATCGGTACCTAGTGAGTATCAAGACGAACAATGGTGAAGTAATGGCGAGGTTCGAGTCATATGATATTCACCTACTCGAATAACCTGTGCAATATATCAATAACTGGCAACATAATAGTTAATGCAAATAATACCAACAATATTAGAACACATGATAGCAACTTCACGTAGAAGAATCCACCTTTGTCAACAAATCATCAAATAGAAGTGGGACATATGATAGCATGTCAATTTCAACAAAAAGTCATTAAAGATGCAAGAAAAAGTTTTAAGAAAACGTGTAAATGAATAAAATATCAACCTTTTTTAATATATAAACAACATCAAGAAACCCCCCTCCCCCCCCCCCCCAAAAAAAAAAATCATCACATAACATCATCAATAATGACATCCTTATTTCCCTGCATGTGCAATAACAATAAATGCCCTTCTTATTTCACTACATGCACATATCACCACCCCTATTTTGCCACGTGGGCAACCTGAGAAAATGCTGCCTTTATTTTGCCCCACACACAACACAACAATAATCACAAACGCACGGCAAAGACCTCGTGCCAACACCCAATCAATCCTCTCAACATGTCCATATGTACCACAATTATCACAAAACAATAATACCAAATACTCATAAAAGGTAAAAGCTCATAATTTATCACAAAAAATACACACGGGCATGAAAATAGGTAAATGTGGATAGGTCTTTAACTTATAAAGCGTTACTACCGTTAAAACAATTGTAGCGATCATGTTCATGTAGCCACAAAGTGATTAAGCATGTTTCCTATAAAATGCATCCTCAAGTTAAGGCATATTAATAACCTAAGGTCTAATCCAGTCATAAGCCAAACATAGAACTCATGTCATGCTCGTCAGCTCACTCACATGTTGCTTTTCACATAAAACGAGTAATATTAAGGCCAAATCCTAAGTGATAATCCCTCAAACATGATTAGGAGAGATAATTACCTCAAAAAAGCCAAATAAAAGAATCCCTTGCCTCATGAATCAATCTTCGAACGGATTAAATGTAGCCAAAAACAACTCAATAACATAAAACACGATTATAGAAATCGATTCCACGCAATAAAGCTCTGATCTTTATCAAATATCAAAAAGTCAACCCGAGCCTGTTTCCTCAAACTCGACAAAGTCATGGATCACGGCTCCCATTCCAATACGAGTCAAAATTACATGTTTCATCCAAAACCAACTCCAAATCAGGGTTCAAATCTCCATTTTTCACTTCAGAAAAGGATTTCCAAAACCCTTCATTTTTTTGAATGAGCGATGAAATGCTAAAAGATGGAATCATAAATAATAATCAAATTCGAGTCAAGAACAATTACCCAATCCAAGTGGGTGAAAATAGCCGCAAAACTCGCCTCAATCCAAGCTTCCAATCCCAAAATATGATAAAACGAGCACAAAATCCAAAAAATAACAACTTAAAGGTCTTCCTAGTGATTCCCTTCACGAACGCAAGGCATGTTCCGCATTCGCGAAGCACAAAATCTATTGCCTCAAAATATACCTTTGTGTTCGCCGACAGCACCTCGTAAACGCGATGAAGAACCAACTTGACCCTACGCGAAAGCGACAAGGGCCTCGTGAATGCATATTTCAAAGACCCCCAACTCCCAGCCGCTCTACTGTCACGGCCCGAACTTGGGGAGTGTGACCGGCGCTCAACCGAGTGAACTCGGTCAAGCAAGCCTGTTAGATACTTTCTACCCAACTCACTTATGAATACAGAGAATACATATTTTCGCTAATTATACGATCAGGAGACCATGTGTACAATGCCAATTCATTTCCATAAGTGACTTTATTTTAAAGTCTCAAATTACACATATTTTCATGGTCTGAAGTGGAACAAGTAATTCAAACACAGCATAGCTTGTTTGATTTCCCAGCACTAGTATACAACCCACATATGTCTACGCAACCTCTAAAAGATAGAGAAGCGTGCTATGATAACGCTGGGCCCTAGGGCCCATCTATACCTCAAACACAAAACACAAGGAACAAAAGATACATGACCCCGAAATGAAGTGGGGCTCACCAAGTCAGATGGGAAGAGACTGAACTGCTATCACTGATCAATGTCTCCTGCTGTGGAACTACCTGCATCCATTGAAGATGCAGCGCGCCCGGCAAAAGGGACATTCGACATATGGGATAGTACTAGTATGAATGACAAAACACCCTTTCAATAGAATTATAAACAATACAAGCAAGAACAATCATAATATCAGTGGAAGCCACAACAACATCAAACCTCAAATTAGGATCAAGACAGCGTTCAAAGAAATTTCCATATCTTAAGTTGGGAGATCTTTAGTACCAATATTCCACCGTTCACAATCCTAATACCACCGTACTTTTAGCACGGAGTCCAATCATGATCCGATCGGCTAGGCCGTCTCATTTGAGACATCAACCACCATCACAATTTCAATTACAATTTCCAGCACAATCACCACCATGTGTGCGGCATAGCATCCGATCACGACCCGATCGGCTAGGCCGCTCATTCGAGACATCATCCCTTTATACCAATCACCTCGTTTCGTACATCTTTCACATTTTCTCATTTCATTGGCACTAGTGGCCACAATCATGAAAATCATTCTTGGCACGTCGGCCGCATTTAGTTTTCCTGCTCACCTTTTTCACTTTCAAACATCATCATCATCATCAACAACAAGGCATTTCAAATCAAGGTTCTTAGTACACATGTGAGCAATTAAGAGACTTTGACACATAGAGACTTTCCCCAAAATTTGGCATAATAGCCTTCGTCTGAACTCGACTTAAAGTCGAAACATCTTTAATGCACAACCCATACTTTGAACACATTCTCAAATGATAACATAACATGATTAAAGCATTTGGTATACATATATCATTCAACAATAACGTATTCGGAATAGCAAATTTTATAATGAACCACTCGGGACTTACATAAATTACATGGTTACCGTGGGTTTCAATTCTAGAAGAGGAGTTTAGCCAACATACCTCGATTTGAGCTTTCTTTAAATTACTACAACGTTCCGAAAATCCTAGCAATCCCAATCTATTTTGAGACATAACAAAATTTAACATAAATTAGGAAGATATTCATTATTTCAGCCCACTTGAGCATTTTATCAAACACTAGGCGTGCAAATTTGCTACAAGGTTCTTCGGGTTGTTTGAAACCCACCCGAGTCCCCCGGGACGCCGTCCAATCATACCAATAATTCCATAAACACTACCTAGATATATCCAAGGCCTCCAAACACATACGGTAACATCACAACAACGAATCAAATTCCAAAACGCAAGTAGAACTTTTCAAAAGTTCAAGACCATTCAAACTTCAAACCAAGCGTCTGATTCAAGCCTAACCAATTTGGAATGAACCCAAATTTTTTTACACAAGTCCCAATTGACACAACCGACCTCTTCTATCTTCCTGAACAAAAATTTTAAAGTGATAACATCAAAGTCAACCCCTTGTTAAACTTCTGAAGTTTCCGAATCTTTAGCTTGCCAACTTTCTACATTTAGCCAAATAAATTTAGGAACCTCCAAATCTGGTCATATGCCTAAGTCCAAAATCAACACAAAAACCTATTGGATCAACCAAAACACCATTCCGAGGTTGTTCACATAAAAGTCAACCTCGGTTAACTCTTATATCTTTAGCTTCCAAGATAGGAACTAAGTGTTCCAACTGACTCCAAAACCTTTCCGAACCCAAATCAACCATCTTCGCAAGTCACATAACAACAAATACACATGCAGGGAGCATAGAATGGCTAAACGGGGATAAAATACGTAAAATGACCAGTCGAGTTGTTACATCTCCTACTCGTAAATAAATGTTTACCCTCGAACGGGTTTAGAATCATACCTGGGATACTAAAAAGATTAGGGTATCTGCTATGGATATCATGCTAGGTCTCCTATGTTGCCTCTTCGACCGGTTGACCTCTCCACAAAACCTTCATGAAGAAATATCCTTCGACCTCAGCTTTCGAACCTGTCTATCCAAAATGGCCACTGGCTCCTCATCATAAGTCAAATCCTTGTCTGACTGCCGAGCTGAAATCGAAGACATGTGACGGATCCTCATAGCACTTTCGAAGTATGGAAACATGAAACACCAGATGAGCTCCTAATAAGCTGGTGGCAAGGTAAGTCTATAGGCCACCTCACCAACTCTCTCTAACACCTTAAAAGGACCAGTATATTGACGGCTCAAACTGCCCTTCTTCCCAAACCTCATCACACCCTCCATGGGTGCAACTCTGAGTAGAACCTTCTCACCCACCATGAATGCCACATTAAGAGCCCTCGTATCAGCATAAATCTATTGCCTGGACTACGCTATACAAAGTCGATCTTGAATCAATTTCACCTCTTCCAAAGCATCACAAACCAAATCTATGCTGGGTAGTCTAGACTCGCCAGGGTCAAACCAACCAACTAGAGAACGCTGTCGCCTCCCATATAATGCCTCATATAGAGCCATCTGGATCCTCGACTAGTAGTTGTTGTTGTAGGAAAATTACGCTAAAGGTAGAAACTGGTCACACTGACCTCCAAAGTCAGTAATCCATGCCCTCAAAATATCCTCCAAAATTTGAATGGTCCGCTAAGACTGCCCATCTATCTAAGGATGAAGTACTGCACACAACTCAACTTGCATGCCTAACTCACACTGCACCGCTCTCGAAAAATGCAAACTAAACTGAGTCTCGTGATCCGAGATGATAGAAACAAGTACACCATGCAGGCGAACAATCTCGCATATGTTGATCTTAGCCAACTATTCCAAAGTGTAGGAAGTCATGATTGGAATTAAGTGTGCTAGCTTGGGGGGTTTGTCCACATGGAGCCAAACTGCATCAAATCTCCTTAATTTTCGTGGCAAACCTACCACGAAGTCCATAGTTATATGCTTCCATTACCACTCAAGTATATCAATCTTCTGAAGCAAACCACCAGGTCTATGATGCTCATACTTGACTTGTTGAAAATTCAAACACCGAGCAACATAACCAACAATGTCTTTCTTCATCCTCCGCCACCAATAATGCTACTTCAAATCATGGTACATCTTTGCAGCACCCGAATTAATGGCATATCACAATCTATGAGTCTTTTCTGGAATCAACTCCCACAACCTATCCACATTAGGAACACAAATCCAGCCCTGAAGCCGCAACACACTATCATCACCAATAGTCACCTATTTTGCACCACCTCGTTGCACCATGTCCCTAAGGACAAGCAACTGGAGATCATCATACTGGAGAGCTTTAATGCGCACAAACAAAGATGGATGAGATACAACACAAGAAAGGACTCTGCTAGGCTCCAAAATATCCAATATCACGAACCTGTTGGCCAAAGCCTGAACATCTATATGCCAAAGGCCTCTCCCCAAATGGAATAAAAGCAAGACTCTCCATACTCTCCGCCTTCCTACTCAAGGCGTCGGCCACTACATTAGCCTTTCCTGGATGATTTAGAATGGTGATATCATAGTCCTTCAATACCTCCAACTACCTCTGCTGCCTAAAGTTCAAATCCTTTTGCTTGAAAAAATGTTGAAAATTTTGGTGATCCAAATACAACTCATAAGACACGTCATATAAGTAATGCCTCTGAATCATGAGTGCGTGGCAATAGCTACTAACTCTAAATCATGTACCGGGTAGTTCATCTCATGTGGCTTCTGCTGGTGCGACATCTTGGCAATCACCCTACCGTCCTACATCAACACACACCCAGTTCCAACCCGTTCAGAGTAGGCTATATATGAAATCGATCCCGAAGGAAAAACCAAAATCGGAGCTGCAATCAAAGCCATCTTGAGCTTTTGAAAGCTCTCCTCGTACTTATCAAATCATTTGAACAGATCGCCCTTCTAAGTCAGTCTACTCAGTAGGGCTACAATAGATTAGAACATAGCATATAGCTTCTTCTCTTTTAATGTCTGGAGCACGATCCTCAAATGTGTCGCATGGTTCTCCCGATTGGGAGAATACACCAATATATCATCACTAAACACAATAATGAAGGTATACAGATAAGGCTGAAACACGTTGTTCATCAAATGCATGAAACTTGCTGGGGCATTGGCCAGCCCAAAGGATATAACCAAGAACTCATAATGCCCATAACAGGTCCTAAAGCCCTAATCATTAACTAATGGTATCTCGATCCCAAGTCAATCTTCGAGAATACCCTATCACCCCGAAGGTGATCAAATAAATCATCAATATGCAGTAGTGAATACTTGTTCTTAATTTTTAACCTTGTCCAATTGCCTATAGTCAATGAGCATTTTTATGTAATCGTCTTTCTTCTTCACAAATAGAACAGGCTTAACCCAAGGTGACACACTAGGCCTAATGAAACCTTTATCTAGTAATTCATGCAACTATTTCTTCAATTCCTTCAAATTTGTTGGAGCCATACAATATGGTGTAATGGATATGGGATTAGTGTCCGGTGCCAAGTCAATACCAAAAGAATTGTCCATATCGGGTGGCATGCCCGGTAGGACTGCAGGGAAACCATCTGGACACTCCCTCACCACGGGGACTGAATCAATTGTGATAGTATTAGCAATCACATCTCTAACAAAGGCTAAGTACACCAAGCTCCCCTTCTCAACCATCCTTTGAGCCTTCAAAAAAGAAACCATCCTAGCCTGAGTACCCTGCTGAGGTTCGCCCACCCCAAGTCTGGGACAATCTCTCACCTTGTTCCGAGTGTTGCCTCACTCAAAACAACCCCTCTTCAAGCGTGGCAGTTGGTACTGATCCTGCCCCGATAGGAGTGCTCTGAGATCCCTGGATAGGTGGAGCACTACGAGAAACCTTAAGTGCAAACTGAACTGGTCGACTGAGATGACCTCTTCCATGACGGACCTTGCCCCAAGAGTAGGAGCCACTAAATCCTCCAAAACTATGAGGCTTGTTAGCCTCCTTATCCTCCCTCTCCTTCCTGCGGATACACTTTAACATCCTAGCAATCTCCACAATCTGATAAAATGCAGTCTTTGTCTCCAACTCTAGCACCATCCCAAATCTGAGGTTGTCGGCGAACCCCTCAATAAATCTATAGGCTCTCTCTCTATCTGTGGAAACTGAAGAAGGAGCATCACGAGATAAATCTGTAAACCTCATAGCATACTCGGACACAATCATACTCCCCTAGCGCAACTTCTCAATCACGCTGCACAACTCGTCCTTCCGGATCGATAGAATAAACTAACTCAAGAAATGATAGAGAATTGGGACCAAGTGACTGGGGTTGCGCCAGCTAGCCTACTCGCCTCATGCATCTACCACCATCGATATGTCGGCTTTGTTAATTGAAAAGTAGTAAGGCCGACCTCGCTTGATGTACCAAAACCATGGTACGCAGAATGCAATGATTTTGTCTGGTAAGCATGAGTTGGATACATTGGTGTACGGTCAGCAGGAGTGTGAGCTCCTCCCCTAGCATGTAAAGTAGCTGGTGCAACTGGAATCAAACCTTCCTAGGCCAAACTCCCGAACATACTGATGTAGTGTGACAAGATCTCCTGGAGCCCACGTGTAGCAATAAGCTACTCAGGTGCACGCTCGACATGCTCGGGCTCTTGATCCCTAACTGGAGTTACTGGAGGCTGCATAGCAGGTGCTCTAGCTGTAGCACGTGCCCCACCTCAGTCTCTACCCTAGCCTCGTCCTCTCACGACTCTAACATGGGGTACTGGTTCTTGCTCAACTAATCTTGTAGAACGTGTCCTCTCCATCAGTGAGATAATAGAAAAATAAATACTCAATCTTCAGAATAACAAATTGGCACGATAGAGACTGAAAGAAGGTGATGTTTCCTAACAGTTCGGTGGTCTCTCGAAGATAAGCACATATGTCTTTGTACCGATCCACGAGAATGAACTAATCTTTTTCATGACTTGTAGAACCTATTAACCTAGAGCTCTGATACCAACTTGTCACGACCCAAAATCCCACCATAGGGATCGTGGTGGAACCTAATATCTAAGACTAGGTAAGCCTATCATATAACAACATTAAATCAAAAAAACATGATATAATAGACATAGTTTAGTATAAAAGCAGAAATAGAGTTAACACAAACCAAAACGACACTACTCAACACATATCCCCACAACTAGGTAGTATAGGGTCATGAGATCTAACTGAATACATAAGGATATCTTAAATACAATATTGTTCGAATATGAAAAATATATGAATGTAAGGATGGGACTCCAAGGGACTGCAGCGGTGTTGCAGCACTACCTTGATTTCTCTTGACCAGTGAAAGCACTCACTCCTTAGATCTGTTGCCTCCGATACCTAGAAGCATAAAAATATGTCGAAGTGTAGTATGAGTACACCACAATCAGTAACCAGTAAGTATCAAGACTAATCTCGATGAAGTGGTAATGAGGTTCGAGTCAAATTATATTCACTAGTCAAATAACTTGTACAATATATCAATAACTGAAAACATAAAATATAATGGAAAATAATATCAACAATCTCATTAGAACATATGATAACAACTTAACGTAGAATAATCCACCTTCGTCGACAAATCATCAAATAGAAGTGGGACATATGATAGCATGTCAAGTTCAACTAACAACTCATTAAAAGTAAGACGTAGTTTTAAGAAAATGTGTAATTGAATAGAATATCAACCCCATTTCAACACATAAACAACATCAAGAGAAACCCCAAAGCATCACATAACTTCATCGATAATGCCACACTTATTTTGCGGCATGTGCAATAACAATAAATGCCCTCCTTATTTCGCCACATGCACATATCACCGCCTTTATTCTCAATGTGGGCAACCCGAGAAAATTCCATCCTTATTTTTCCTCACACGCACAATAATAATCACAATCGCATGAAAAAGACCTCGTGCCAACACCCAAGCAATATACTCAATATGTCCACCTGTGCCACAATTATCACAAAATAATAATGCCAAAATCTGATCAAAGCTATAAGCTCATAATTTATTACAAGGTGAACAAGGAAATGAAAATAGTGAAATGTGGATGGCTGTTTAACATATAAAATATTGCTATGGCTAAAACAATTGCCGTGATCATGTTCACGTAGCCACAAAGTGATTAAGCATGTTTCATATAAAATGCATCCTCAAGTTAAGGCATATTACTAACGTAAGGGCTAATCCTGTCATAAGCCATACATAGCACCCATGTGCACGCTCATCACCTCGTGTACTCGTCACCTTTCAGATAACACGAATAACAGTTAAGGCCAAATCCTAAGGGGTATTCCCTCACACAAGATTAGGCAAGATACTTACCTCGAACAAGCTAAATCAATACCGTAAAGAGTCCTTGCCTATCGAATCGGCTTACGAATGGGTCAAATCTGGCAAAAAAAAAATCCCAACAACAAGAAACACGGTTAAAGAATTCTATTTGACGTAATAAAGCTGTGATCTTTATCAAATATCAAAAAGGCAACCAAAAAGTCAACCCGAGCCCATTTCCCGTAACCCACCAAAAGTCATAAATATTAACTACCTACTCTAATATGAGTCCAAATATATAAGTTTCATCCAAAACCGACTCCAAATGGGGTTTCAAATCTTCATTTTTCACTTTAGAAAAGTTTTTCCAAAACCCCTAACTTTTATCTCTTAGAATCACCAATCAAATGTCAAAATCAAAGATGGAATCATGAATATTCATCAAATCCGAGTCAAGAACACTTACCCAATCCATGTGGGCGAATATCGCCTAATTATTGCCTCAATCTGAGCTCCCAATCTCAACAAGATGATAAATAAGCTCAAATCCCAAAAATAACAACTTAAAGGTCTTCCCAGCGATACCCTTCGTGAACGCGGCACATGCCTTGCATTCGTGAAGCACAAAAGTCGACTACCACAAAATATACGTTCGTATTCGCAGACACCACCTCGTGAACACGATAAGAACTAACCTAACCCTACACGACGCAATGAGGGCCTCGTGAATGCATAGGCCAAAGACCCCCAGCTCTCAGCTGCTCCAAGAACACGGACCCCAACCACGAACGTGAAAAAGGATAATTGCCCAGCTCAAAATTACCCTCCCCGAATGTAACTGCCTTGTCGTGCACATGATAACAGAACCACCCCACCTCCAATTACACTCCCTGATCGTAAACCTAACCCCACGATCATGATGAATGCCTCACACCAGCAAAATCTGCAACTTCCTAAAATACTTTGGGCGGTCAAAAACCCACCCGAGCCTCTAGGACCCTGTCCAATCACACCAACAAGTCCATAAGCACTACCGGGACCTATCCAAAGTCTCCAAACACATATGGTAACATCAGGACAAATCAAATGCCAATTTGCAAATCAAACTTCTCGTAAGTTCAAGAACATTCAAACATCAAACCAAGCGTACGATTCAAGCTTAACCAATTTGGAATGATCCAAATTTTGTACACAAGTCCCAAATGACACAACAAAACTTTTCCAATATCCCAAACTAAAAATCTGAATCCGAGAAGATCAGAGTCAATCCCTTGTCAAATTGAAACCTTTCGACAATTAGGGCCAAATCAACCGAAGAACCTCCAAATTCAAATTCAGACATACGCCTAAGTCCACAATAACCACACGAACCAATTAGAACCATTCAGGGTACCATTATAGGATTGCTTACACAAAAGTCAATCCTTGGTTAGCTTTTATAACTTAAGCCTCCATCCTTGGAACTACGTATTCCAATCCACTCCAAAACCTTCCCGAACACAAAACCAAAAATTCTTGCACATAACAACAAATACACATACGAGGAGCATTAAACGGGAAAATAGAGCTCAAATACAGAAAATGACCCACCGGATCGTTATAGTGTCACAACAATTGAAGCCTCACGAGGAGAACTATCTGGTCCATGATTTAAGATTTGGCATTGTTTTAAAGGACTAGAGGCATTAGGGCTATGTGTCATGCCCCAACCTCGGGGAGCGCGACCGGCGTTCAACCGAGTATACCCGGCCGAGCAAGCTTATTAGATTTCCTTCTACCCAACATCATCCATGAATAAAGAGGAGATGCACTCCATTAATCAATTACAGAAAATATTTCATTAACAACTCCCATTTCATCTTCATTAGCAGCTTCATTCATAATTTCAAAATATTACAAGTTTAAAAATATAATGAAAAACATATTTGCCAAATACCAACATTTCTAGTTCAATTTCCCACATCAAATACCACCCACAACCTGTCTACGGAGCCTCTAAGTACAATAAAAGAGTAGTATGGAAGTGTCGGCGACAAGGCTCCGGCTATACCTCAAAACATAAAGTACAACATCAAATGACATCAGGCCCGGAATAGAGTAGGGCTCACCAAAACCTACTGACTAGGGAGTAACTGCTAACGAGGACCAAAGTTGCCCACTTATGAACCACCTGCATTCATTAAAGATGCAGCCCCCCCGGCAAAAGGGACGTTAGTACATATGGAATATTAATAGTATGTAAAGCTAACTATCCTCTTTAAAAAACGAATGCCCATATAAGAAAGGGAAAATCATAGAAACAACAAGTCACAATCAACAATATCCAAATGCCCAGTTAAAGCATAATAGTTTTCAAAATATGAAAATAATATATAATTTTGGTTGGGAGATCATTAGCACTGATATACCGCCATGTTTGTAGCACAGAGTACGATCACGCCCGATCGGCTAGGCCATCTCCCCATGAACAATGTGGTTCTACATGTGATGCAAAAAAAAGGTGCTGCCAAGAGTAGTACCACCATGTGCGCAACATGGAGTCTGATCTCCACCCGATCAGCTAGGCGACCTTCCCACATATGCCGTGTGGGTTGACTTTTCCAAATCCCAGCTATTTTCAATCTCATCCCAATTAAGGGGAATAATCTCATCCCAAATAAGGGGAATAATCATAATCCACCCATACACCGACACGTGTAGTTTCGGGTGTGGGCCTTATGACCCACCCTTCCTCAATTTACTAATGATACTCCCAAAAGCATATTTTGTTTAGACACAAGGGAAACAAAAGCACAAATATATTTACCTCATCATCTTTCACATTGCATAAGTCTCCACTGGTATTTTCAACCAATCACAACAATAGTATTTCCTTGGCACTATTGGTCATACACAAGATTCTTTACTCAAGGAACGGTGGCCGTATTTCAAATTCCACGTATATCAACATATATACTATTCCGGAAATCACAACTTATATTCATTGCAAATGAGAATTTAAGCACAAATGATTTCTTTCCAAGAAATGGAGTAAAAAGATTGAGAATCGATGCGCAAGTTAAAATCATAAACAAGTAACATACCATTCTATTTTAAAAGAAAATAATTTTGGAGCAGTTGAATCAAAGCTCATTTCATAATCTTCCTTGCATCATCTTATTTCATTGGTACCACTAGCCACAAGTATAACTTTCATTCTTCTCATGTTGGTCACACTCTATATACCCAGTTCACTTATTTCAATTTCAAACCTCTTTATAGATTATCAACAATAATACATTTTCAATCAAGACCTAAGGTACATATATGAACATATATCTCTCGCCATAAGGGCTTATTTGAAATAGGCAAGTTTTAAGGAATAAACCGGAACATAGGAATTAGGTACTTCAGCCAACCATACTTGAAACATGCGAGAACATCATGGAAATTCAATTCTAAGAGAGTAGTTTAGCCAACAAACCTTGTTTGAGCTTTCCTTAAGTCAACGTCCCAACACTTCTAGCAACAACAATCTATAGGAAGATAGTGAAAATCAGATACTAATTAGAAGGATTCACATGGTGTAACTCTCTTAGGAATTTTGTCAAACACCTAGTATGCAAAATAGACTATGAAGCTCTACAATGGTAATCCCTTCCTCCCTCAACCAATTTCAACAAGAAACTACCCAAACAAGTTTGTTAATCTCACATACTATAAGATATTTATACATGCATGGCCTAATTCCAACTCCATAACCTAATTAAACCTATAACAATTGTGTGAAGATTTTAGGAGTCTTACCCGGGTGGATGATGGTCTAGTGAATGGCTTCTTGATTCTTGAAGATTGGTACAAGATTAGATGATTAAAATGCTAGCTTTCCTCCTTCTCTCTCTAAAATGCTCTCACCTCTCTCTAAAATCATCAGATAATCGCCCCAAAAATAAGCCCCAAAGTTTATTTATTAAAATGGAGTCGGGTTATAAAAAAAAGAAAAATGGACCCTCCGTACTCAGGTCTGCGGTCGCAGAACTGACCGCAGAAAAGGTATGTGTTCCACATAATGGACCGCAAAAGTGATGCCCAAAAAGTGGGAAGATTTGGACAGGTCTATGACTGGTTTGCGGTTAGCAGACCACTTACGCGGCTGCAGAATGGGCCGCAGAAACGCCCAACGAAATTCCTCGTGCTAACTTTGCAACAAAAGTGCGGACAGCGAAAAAGGTTTGGGATCTCACAATGGACCGCAAAACAACCCTCAAAATTCAAGAACTCCCTACTCAACTCTACAACCATTATGCGGCCCGCAAAACGATTCTGTGATCGCGAAACAGACCGCCTAATTGTCTTCTTCTGTCAAAAACATCCATCTACTCATCAGTGCATTCTTCAACCCAAAAAGTCCAAACCGCCTTCAAACACGTAAGCCTACCTCAACACCACGAAATCTTAAATTCCTTGGTGAAATTTTCCGAGGCCTTACACTATGGATGTTCAGGCTCAGGCCGATAGATTTCCGAGATTGGATATATCTGAGCATAGTAAAGTTCTTGCTTGTGTGGTTGCACATTTGTCTTTGTTGGAGCGAATTAAGGTTCATCAGTACGATGGTCTCCATTTGTTTTTCTTTATGGACTCGAAATTGCAGAGTGGTACTAAGGAGGTGTTCATTAGTGTGTCAGTGTGTTACGACTTCAGGGTCAAATTTGTGTTTCTAGTATTGATAGTATAAGCCTTGAGGAGGTTCGTAGTTTGCAGTGCTTTATTCATCTGAGTGATCTAGAGATGGATCGTGATTCGAGGCATCATTATGGGTGGTGGAGGATGATGAAGGACATTAAAGGACATGTCTCGTGGTTTTCCATTGTCGCGGGTCGAGAATGAGCAATAGAAACCGAGTGGCTTGCTTTGAAAGGTGGCTATATCTACGTGAAATTAAGGCATACCATTATGGACTTTGTGGTAGGGTAGCCACAGGCTTTGGGGAAAGTTGGTGCAATTGGGTCATTGTGGAAAAATGACAAAGACTGTACATTTCATTTTGGTGATTACTTCTTACATTTGGAGAGTTTGAATTTGTCAAAAAGGGTTTGCTTGAGCTAAAAAAGGGATGTGAATGCTTGATTATCATCTTGCTGTGTAGTATAGTCTTGAGTTTTTGATGTGTTCATAGATCTTTTGTTTATGCAATGATGGAATGAAATGGATTCATAAAGCCTGTATACGAATGTTGAATCAGAAGAATCAATTGGTTACATAATGGTGGTGCTCATGGCAAGGTCATGGAAATATTTGAGTCTATACAGGTGGGCTATATCCTGTGAGAAGGTTAGAGGTTGTATGATCTTTTATGAGGTTCCTACGAAGAGTTTTACCTTTTATTCAATGGGATGTATGTACTATGATGTGAGACTGGATCATTTGAGGTAAATGGCACGATAGTCACGAGGTTGGGTGTGCATTTGGGTTGATAATTCGGGATGTATTATGGTTAGTGCAACATGAGCTAATGTGAAATTCAGTTGAGTAACAGTGCAAGATCATAGCAGTTACGGAAGAGTAGTCATTATGGGTTCTTGGGTTGTGTGATTATTGCTTAAAGCCAAGTGAGATAGTCAACCATTAGCAATTGGGTCAGCTAGTCATGTGTTGTGTAGTCTCGAACTTCTGTGCGCTTTCTGATTAGTTATGGCTTAAGGAGGATGACTTCAAGATTGATTCAAGCAAGGAATTTGTTGGAGGCATGTTATATTTCACCTAGTTGTTATGTGGAGGTTGTGGAGTGGCTCAAGTTGGACCTTTGGGGATGTAGTATGTAAGGAAAAGGATTTGCTCGATTGTTTCCTTTTTGGAGTATTCATGTGTTGTCACAACACTAGTCGTTTGGCATGATTCGCTATGTATTCGGGACTAGGTCAGAGTGGGTGACTCTCGAGGATGGTTCTAGTTGGTCAAGATTCAAGATTACCTAAGGATTTTCGGATTCATTGTGTGGCTAAGGATTTTGAGACTTGTGTTGGATTGTGAAAGAGACTTGGAGTATTTTTATATCATTATTCGTTATCCAATTTTGTGTTTGAGAGATGGAGAAAACACCTTCAATTGCATAAAAGGTCTCTTTAGAGCAAGCATTTCTATTTGAGGTATTATTGGGCAGGGAATAAAATGACATATGGGTCGTAGGACGATGTAGTTTCATGACAGAATCACATATGGTGAGTTTTGGTTGAGGACCATTGTGTATTGGGAAAAAAATATTATCTAGAAGGCAGGTCAAGAGTAATCTGAAAAAGTTGGGTCATTATAATTGTGGCTTGGATTAGAATTGTAATAGAAATGATCGGTTCCTTTTGTATAATAGCGCATTGTAGGTGTTTTTGTGGTAAGACTTTTGGGTTGACAATCCACATGACTTGCTTGATTTAGAGGGATTCAGTTCTGATGGCTTAGTTATGTGCAAATAGATTCCGAAGAGTTGTGATGATTTGATCATGACTTGAGGTTTATGTCTTCTACGGTTATAGGGATATTGTTGCGTGTTTTTCTCATGAACTGGATTAAGTGGAAGATTTCTTGCTGATGGAATGTGTATCCTATTGTGATTCAGAGTTGACAATGGGATTCATGTTTTTATGTGTTGAGGCATGATACATGTAGTTAGCCATGTAGGATTGACATTGAATGGACAAGGATGCATTTCAGTTTTGAAAGGAATGACATGAGTTCTAGATAGCATGAGGATTTCAGATACTTACATATCTTGCCTAATCTTGTGTGAGGGAATAACCCTTAGGATTGGACCTTATTTGTCTAATTGCAATATATTTAAAGTGACTTATATATGAGGTGACGAGCGTATATGCGGGTGCTATGAACGAAAAATGACCAAGTTAGACTCTAGGCTTCTCCTATGCCTTATTTTTTGTGTGCTCTCCTTGATATATGTGTAATACTTTGTATGACTGTGTGAGCTTATTACTTCGTGCGAAAGATCATTTTTTAGAATTACTATCTTTTAATTAGCCAAGATGGGAAATTGTGGAATCATTGCCAAATTGATTTAGTCAAAGTCATGTCATATATCTTGAGCACGCATCCGCACTTTATCATTTTCATGAACTTGTGCACCTTAGTGATGAATTGTAAGAATACGCCTCTTGATGATAAATTGTTATCTTGAATTTGCTGTGATAATTGTACATATGGACATGTTGAACGAATTGTTTGGGTGTTAGCACAAGGTCTCTTTCGTGCGGATATTGTCATTGTGATGATGTGGTTGGAGTTTAAGGATGGCATTCTTGATAATGAGGATGTGTGAAGTATAACTAAATCATTCTCGATTATAATGATATTATGTTGTTATGGCACGATCCTTTTGCCGTGTGTGGATATGGATCCATCACCTTAGGATCTCCCTCTCATGTTTCTCTCTTGATGGCGTACACGCGGATTGTGGTACTTTGTTCTGTGATTGATTTTGATGGGGAGTTGGAACTGTGGAATTCTCGGTTGAGGCTGTTTGGAGTATAAGGATGGAATTCTATATAGATGATGAGTGGAGTATAATGGTGGTATTATTGATTATGCAAGTGAATTCTTTATGCTTTGTCATGCATTTAACATGATTTCACATTATTTTTAACATGCTACTCTATGCCTCTATTCTTGATTGATAATTCTTTTGCAAAATATTGATTTACCTGTGATGAGCTGATAACACTTATTTCGTTGAGTTGATGGTACTACAACTTGTTGTGTTCTTGTTGCCAGTTTTTTGATATATTGCACAGGTTCTTTGTCTAGTGAGTATCACATAACTTGAACCTTGTCACTACTTTATCGAGTTTAGTCTTGATACTTGTTGAGTACATATTGTCCCCTACTCATAGTATACTTCTGCGCATTTTTGTGCAGATCCAGGTGTTGGTAGTAGCGGGACCTCGGGCGTGAGCTTTAATTGTTCGAGAGGATTCAAGGTAGTGTTGCATGGATGTCGTAGACCCTTGGATTCCCCTTCCCTTATTTCATATTGTTGTATTACTTTTAGATAGTATTGTGCTTTGAGACTTGTTATGTATTCATAATAGAGTCTTGTGGATTGGTACGAAAACGACTGTAATAATCGTTGAGAGGCTATCGAACTGCTAGAAAAGCTTCACTTTCTTTAATTCTTTATAGTGAGAATTTGTTTATTCTGAAATTTGAAACTTTACTCTTGTATTCTCTCACAGATGGTGAGAACACATTCTGCGGGGTCACCTAAGCAGGCACCAGTGCCATATCTCAGAGTCACGAGAGGCTGGGGTCGAGGTAGAGGCCGAGGTGGGGCACACGTCACATCTAGAGCCCATGCTAGAGCAGCAATTGTGGAGCCACCACTAGCTCCATTTGAGGAATAGGAGCCCAATCATATTGAGCCTGTGGAACCCGCTCGGGCACCTGAGGGGCCTATTGCTACATCGGGACTTCAGGAGACTTTGGGGTCCAATTTTATAATCAAAATTACTCCTTAAGTTCATACCAAAAAAATGAAATTTCTACACTTCAGTTCCTTTTTTTAGGGGTTAGAAATTCATCTAAATCACTTACCTTCTTTCCTTGTATGAAATTCCTCTTGCAAAAATCGCTCCTATCCAAGTCTAGGGTGAAAAATATGAGAGAATGAGAGTAATCCTTAAATTCTCAAATTATTATGTCTGCTCAGATAACGCGGCACAAGCCTCGTGTTCACGAAGCACAAAACGTTGTTGCGCATGAATTATTCTATGCGATGGCGACTTGATTCACACGATCGCTAAAGATAGCTAGTAACACTCCTTCGTGGACATTGAATCACATAAGTGAACGCGAAGTCCAACTCTTCCCCTGGCAGCTCCTCCTCCTCGCGAGTGCCGGCCCTGCCACACGAACACGACAACCAGCCTCACAACTATACACAATTGCCAACCACCAACCACATGACGTGAACACGATGCAAAAATCTAGCTTATCAAAATTCCTCCTCCATCATCGCGAGATTCAGCTTCGCGATCGAGAAGCACTACCCTGCACCAGCAAATCAGTAGTTGTAAAACGTGAGAAAATAGCCCAAACCACTCAGAATCACACAGGATCCTCCTGAGTCCCCGTCCAATCTTACCAACCAGTCCATATAACTAATTCAAACTTTTCCAACAACTCGAAACACCACAAATAATTTCAAAGCCAAAAATCGAAGATCAAAATCCTTCTCTTAGCTTTAAAACGTTCCAAATTTGCCAAACGCGTCCGAATCACATTTAGAAATTTTAGATCGCAGCCAAACATTGCACACAAGTTTCAATCAACTAAATGAGCCTATCAGAGGTCTCAAAACTACAATCGGGGTCTGGTAACACCAAAGTCAACTTGCTGTAAAACTTAAGCATTCCCCAATTTTTCAAATTGTCAACATTCAGCAAATAGTGCCAAAATCCTTCTACGAACCTCCGAATCCAAATCCGAACATATGCACAAGTCCAGAATAACCATACAAACCTATTGAAACCATAAAATCATGATTCCAAGGTCGTTTAGTCAAAAGTTAAACCTTGATCAACTCTTCCAACTTAAAGCTTCCAAATTGAGAATTACTCTTCCAATCAATACTGATCCACTTAGAAATCAAAACCAACTATATACGCAAGTGGTAATACATCATATGGAGCTACTCACGGACTCAATCCATCGAACGAAATGTTAAAGATCAAAATGACTGATCGGGTCGTTACATTCTCCCCCTCTGTAACATATGTTCGTCCTCGAACGTGACAAGAGTCATTCCAAAACCGTCAAATAATTATATAAACTCATCATAAAGACACTTAGGAGTTATCCTATACCCCATCAATTCATATAAGTCCATTGACGCAATCTCGACTATAGATTCTTCATTCAACCTTAGCCCATAGGCCTTAGAACCCAATTCAAACATCTGGAATTCCCTCTAAGATCCTATTCGTGTATATATATACTGTATTAATCCCCATAAGCTGCATCAAGTAATAAATGTACACCCAAGATGTAACCACTCAATGTTCCCCATAACTCAAATGTCCATAGCCATATCTTTTGCCCGCAATAACTGCCTGCAACCAAACCCGGTATAGGTAACATACCTCATATCAAATAAAACCTTATTCTAAACCTGATTGCACAAATTCAAGGCCCAATAACCTCGTCTCACCCAGTACAATATGCTCGACTGACAGGACACATTAAATTCCACCCAAAACCTCATACGACACGATCTATGCGCCAAACAATCAACAACTCGAATATGCCCAATAACCCAAGTATGAGAAATATCTAGCAAGTGCAATAGATATAACAAAAAAAAATGTTGTGAACCATCTCACAATGGAGAAATAAAACATATGGAATAAGCACAAGGAATCGTATCCAAACATAACACCAATGTAGCGCACAACATGATCCAAACATATCAATCCACATGGGATAGCCATCGAGCCATAATGCGCATACTCAACAAACACATGTGTATTAACAATAAGCGTGTAAAGTGCATAAACAGGACTATAGGGAGAAATATAGCATAATGTGCTAGGGGAAAGGTAAGCACAACTAGTGTGCAATAAGAAATCAACATTCCAATACCCATCTCGCTCACATATCGCCAGAAGGCTTAAACAGGACCACAACATATGTGTGAATAATCAAGTTCTCTCACAACCCTTGACAGAATAAGAGAGTAACACATGAAATAGGTTAGGGCATAAATAAGATTAATTCCACCCGATGACACACCCATAAAAAATGTTTAACTGAGTAAGAAAATTCAATCCAATATAGAATACACAATCTCATTAGGCCTACCAATAGGCCCCCTAACTGATTCAAATCATTTTAAAATAGGTAAATAGCCTCCCAGAAGTCTGCGACCCTATCCATGATAGATACAATAAGTTGTCAAACCCTTAGCACACTTTCATAGTCCGCAACCAAACGGACAATCTGCCTCTTAGAAAATCTGATCTCTAAACCTAGAGAATACAAGAATTTCCATACCTGATCTCTAAACATCCCTACTTAAATGTGCCATGCATGCACAATCGCCTCATGAGAAAATACTCTCATAGATCATGCCCGTCAAGTTGCAAAACCTGAACATCAACAGTTACCAACCATGTGTTTTCTGTAGTACTGGTCAAGCATCCGCAAATTGATACATAATGCATCTTCTAAAGTACATACCATTCTCAAGAGATACAGGATAGTGCTAATGCTCTTAAACATCTTAAATCTCTAATGTTGTCCAGAACTCATGGCCTTCCTTTCAATAGTATGAAAATACAATAGTATCGTTAACAACTCTAAATCACAAGTTCGATGGTCGTGCTCATAAACACTCCATCGACCCGAAAACTTCTACTTAACTCAATTCAGGGGAAGATCACAACACACAACAAACTTTCCATACCCGTAGGAGAGATCCACCTCAAGTCCTAGTCAAAACTATCATAAACTCTTCAAAACTCATTTGCACCTAACCAAGCCATCAGAACTGAATCTCTATAAATCAAACAAGTCATGATAGACTGCCAACCTAGAAGTCTTGCCACAAAAACACTTGCAAGGCCCTATCATACTAAAGAACCGATCAATTCTCTTACCATGCTGATCCAAGCTACTTTTATACTGACCCAACTTCTTTAGATTACTCTTGACCTGCCTTCTAGATAATGATCTCTTTCCAAGTACAATATGGTCAACCAAAACTCACCCCAAGTGATCCCATCATGAAACTATATTGTCCTACACCCAATAGTACCTCAAACTAAAGTTGCTCTGGAGATACATGCTTTGAATCTAAAGTTGTTTCTTCCATCTCTCAAACCTTTCATCACAGAACCAATAATGATGCAGAAATACTCCAAGTCTCTTTCACAATCCAATGTAAATCTCAAATCCTTAGCCACACAATGAATCCGAAAAGTCATAGGTACCAGATCTTGAATCTTTAACCCACTAGAACCATTCTCGAGAGTCACCCACTCTGACCTAGTCTCGAATGCATATCCAAACATGCCAAACGACTAGTGCTCTGATAGCACATGAATACTCCAAAATGAAAAACATCTCGTCCTCAAGCAACTAAGTGAATCCTTTCACATGCACACTACATCCACAAAGGAATATCAAACCTGAGTCATTTCACGACCTCCACATATCAATGAGGTGTAGTATATCATGCATTCAGGAAATTCCTACTTGAATCACCCTCGTTGTCATCCTCATCAACTCATAACTAATCCATAAGCATACTATAGTTTTGAAACGATAACCACACATGACCATATGATCCAATCGTCTATGACAGACTCCTCCACTTGGCTTTAAGCAATAATCACATCTCCCAAGAATATACAATGACTTCTCCTCCTTAGTTTCCATGATCTTGCATGATTACTCAGCTGAATTTCTCATAAACCTATGTCGCGCGATCCATAACACATCCCAAATTATCAGTTCAAATGTATGCTGGTGAGAGTCGTGCCATCTTTCTCAAGCGATCCAAACTCACATCATAGTACAAACATCCCACTGGATAGAAAGTAAACTCTTATAGGAACCTTATAAGAAATTATACAACCTCTAACCTTCTTACGGAAGAGCCTACATGCATAGCCTCATATCGACATCTTTCTATGACCTTTCCATGGGTACCACCCCTATGTAATCAATTGTTCCTCCCGAGTCTACATTCGTCAACATGTTGTAAGAATCGGGTTCATTCCACCAATGAACAACTGAATGATCCATCAACACAACCAAAACTCAAGACAGTGTTACACACTAAGATGATAATCAAGCATTCACGTTCCCTTTGTATTTCACGTAAAACCCCCTGTCACATTCGAACTCTCCAAATGTAAGAAGTTATCACTAGAACGAAATGCACTGACTTGGTTAATTGTCCACAATGACCCAAATAACATCAAATTTTCCAAGGTCGATTGCAACCCTACCACAGAATTCATAATGCTTTGTTCCCACTTCCATTCCAATATAGCCATCTTCCGAAGCAAATCAACCGATCTCTAATACTCATACTTGACCTGCTGACAATTCTAACACTGCAAGACATGCCAACAATGTCCTTCATTATCCTCCACCACAAAGAATGCTGCCTCAAATCACGATCCATCTCTATAGCACCCAGATGAATAGAATACCGCAAACTATGAGCCTCCTCAAGGATCAACTCTCTCAGACCATCAATACTAGAAACACAAATTTTACCCTGAAGTCACAATACACCATCAACTTCAATGACTGCTTCCTAAGCACCACCTTGCAATACCTTGTCCTTAGGGACCAACAAATAGGAATCATCATACTGATGAGCCTTAATACGCTCAAATAAGAATGAGTGCACGACAACACAAGTGAGAACTCTACTAAGCTCGGAAATACCCAATCTCGCAAATCTATTAGCCAAGGCCTACACATCCATGGCCAAATACCTCTCCTCCGCTTGAATAAATGCGAAACTCCAAATCAAGAGCTGGATAATTCTTTTCATAGGGCTTCAACCACCGCGGCGCATAAGTAATCGCTCTACCATTTTGCACCAATATAGTACCAAGACTAATGCACGAAGCATCACAACACACTATGGATGGTCCTGAACATATGGGATACACTAACACTAGTGCTGCAATATATGGAACCCCTCCACAAAGCGACAATGGTAATCTACCCTCAAAACACAGGAGAAAAACTTCTCTCACCACATATGTAACATCATCACAACTCGCTGGTGCCCAACTGATATCGATCACTTAACACCGCATATGAATGAGTAGGAATGCATTGAAGATATCGCTTTAAGTTGAAATAAAAGTAGCACGATAAGGAATCAAGAAAGGGAACGTTCCTAAAGCCCTATAGCTTCTCGCAAAAAAATACTGATGTATATATATCAATCCACAAGATTCTACTAGTTATGCTCATGATTAGTAATATTCTTAGAACCTAAAGCTCTTATATCAACTTGTCATGATCCAAAATCCCATCAAAGGACGTGATGATGCCTAACCCGCTCGCTAGGTAAGCCAATACTCAACCACAACTATAGAATCCAATTATTATGCCATAAATTGATTCATGGTATAAATAATAATGTATAATAAGTCTCAAATCATTATTTTAAGTATATAATCAATGATAGGGTCTAGACACGACCACAATTGACTAACAAATGCCCAAAATTTGGTCTCACTGCATTACGAGCATCTAATAAGAGTAAACAGTTTAAAAAATCCTACAACATCTATCCGAAAAGAAAATATGTAGACAACAATAAAGGAGTAGGGAAGGGGGACTCCATGATCTGCGGACTGGATCAAGCATAGCATCTCACCACGAAGTCTCCATTAAAATACTCCTACTCAGCTCAATGGGTACCGTTAATATCAATCTCGGAACCTGCACAAACATGTATAGAAGTGTAGTATGAGTACAAAACCATGGTACTCAGTAGAATCAAGTATATCCTCGAAGAAATAATAGCGAGGGATCGATGTCGACACTTACTATTAGTTATATAAACAAGTAAAGTCATAAATGGAACATGTGAGAAGGTATGATATCATCAATCAGGTCCAAAATTGGAAAACACAGTAAATTTAGAATTTTAGTCATGCTTTCCATACAATATCAGTTATCTCAATTCTTTTCATATTCATGATATGAGTCAATCAATATTCACATATATTTAATAGTTGTTGCATGAGTCGAGGCTACTAGTGCATGCTCATGATCCAATACCAAACCTCACTACACAGTTCAACATTTAAATATATAAGTAAGTGTCATTGAAATAGTCTAAGCTACCAATGCATGCTCATGATCAAATACCAAGACCTCGCTACACAAAGCCATATATCCGACATTGGCCAAGTGTCCAAACTAGCACCAATATGAGTGTCAGCGCTCATAGGGCCCAAAAGTAACATAGATAATAATCTAACTCTGGAAGAACGGATCCATATCCAAGTCTCATTGTGGCGCGCAACCCGATCCACTAATAATAATAGTAATACTATTGCAATGTGCAACTCGATCCACTCATAATACCGTTGCAGCATGCAACCTGATTCTAACACAATTTCATCAATAATCAATATCCACTCATAATATATTTGGTGCCAAAATTTGCATCTTTAACAATATCCAGCTCTCCAACTCATGAACAATTGTATAAATTAATATAATGAAGAAGCATCAGACTATAACAGATAGAAATACGGATAAAACCCCATATGGATAAACAATGGCCATGGCTAATCATATGATTCAATTTATTTCAACAATTTAACAAGCAATTTAATCATCCAAAAGTCTTTACATAATAGATAACATGAATAGATTAAGTGATGTAACCAAAAAATCATAAATCAATAAGACAAGCAAATGCCTAGGGCTTAGCAAGGAAGCTCAATATGGAAAAATAATCATTCATGTCCAATAAACAAGTCATAACATTAAGCCTGCTTCTCATCCATAATTACGAGTCATCACTTAGTCATAGAATTAATAAAACATGAATAATAAGTTCACATAGTCCAAAAAGGGTATATTCATAAGCTAAGCTCTACCAAATTTGATGATAACCTAGCTACGCATATACGCTCGTCACCTCACATATATGTAGCTCCTAAATCAAGCGGCATGTAGCAAATAGAACACGTATTTCATCTAAGAAGGATAGACAAGAGACTTACCTCCACCCTACAAGCTTTAACAAACAACAAAACGTCTTTCCATTCAAAATCGAACACCAAACGGCTCGAATCTTGACAAACATTACATAAATGAGTCAATACAAGCTTTAAGAATTGATTCCATATCAAAAAGGTTCAAACTTTAACCCAAATCAGAAAGTAAATAAAAAGTCAACCTTGGGCCCCTGGCCCGGAATTCAAAATTGATCATTGAAATAGCTCACGCGTAACCTTATGATTTCAAATATATAATTAGATTACAATTCAGGTTCAAATTTCGTATTAAGAACTCACAAAATTACTCTCTTAAATTCATATAAAAACTCAAATTTCTACACTTCAATTCCTTGTATAAAGGGTTAGAAATCCACGTAGATTCTTGAATATAATCGCAAATGAGTTGAAATCACTTACCCTCTTTCCTTGTATGAAAATCTTCTTGCAAAAACTACACCTTTCCAAGCCTAGGGTTCAAAAATATGAAAGAATGTGAAAAATCCCTAAATTCCCAACTTAGTGCCCAAATATATCATTTGCGAATGCAGCACAAGCCTCGCGTTCGTGAAGCAAAAAATTATTGCTGCCCAGGAATTACTCTACGTGATCAAGACTGAATCCACACGATCAAGAATGCCAACCAATCCCACTCCTTTGCGAACACGAAATCGCATAAGCGAACGCGAAGACCAACTCTTCCCCTGCCAGCTCTACCTCCGTGCGAACGGGGGCCCTGCCATGAGAACGCAAAGACCAACCTAACTACTATACGTGATCGTGAAACACATGACACGAACGCGATGGACAAACCCAGCAGACAATATTTTTTCTCCGCTATCGCGAAGCACTACCCTGCACCAGCAAATCAGTAGCTGTAAAACATAAGAAAATGGCCCAAAACCACTCTACCCCATCCAATCATACCAACTAATCTAAATAAATAACTCAAACTTATCCAAGGGCTTGAAACACACAAATAACATCAAAACCAAGAATCAAAGATCAAAATCCTTCTCTTAGCTTTCAAATATTTGCACACAAGTTCCAATCAACAAAATGAACCTATCCAAGTTCTGAAAATCACAATTGGAGTCCTATAACACCAAAATTAACTCTGGTCAAACTTAAAAACTCCCCAATTGTAGGAACTTCGAATCAAAAATGCGAACATATGCCCAAATTATTGTACTATCCTATTGAAGCCATAAAACCCCAAATCCACAATTGTTTACTCAAAAGTCAAATATTGGTTAGCTTTTCTAATTTAAAGCTTCCAAATTGAGAATTACTCTTCCAATCAATACTGAACCTCGCAGAAATTAAAAACCAACCATATACACAAGTCGTATTACATAATATGGAGCTACTCGCAGACTCAAGCCATTGAAAATAATGCTAAAGTTCAAAAAAATCAGTTGGGTCATTGCAGATTTCATGTACCTATTTCACATGATAGAACCGTATCATCATACATTATTTCTTAGATGCACCTTGTCAGCATATATAATTTGTTCTCGTTACTTATTTGAGACTATTGTGAGTCGTTTAGCTGTTAGGGCGTGTTAACCCATGTTTTTGTTGAGGTATTAGTCGGGGCATTTAATCATACATTCATATAAGGTGTGTGGATTTTACGTTCCTATTGTGATTGGATATCGGGCACGTAAAGAGGAGAAGCATTGATGCTCCGGGTAGGAGGTGTGAGTGATTGACCATGTAGGGTTTGAGAAGAGGTCAAGGTAGTACAAAGAAGTACTAGGGAGAGGTGATTAGGCAAGATATGACGTGAGTTCAGGTTACTGAGGACATGACCCCTGATAGAAGGGTATGGAGGTCAAGGTTTAGGGTAGAAAGAGTAGTACTTAGTTGAAAGTTTCTCCTTTATTTACCAGTAGTCTTAGTAACACTCATGTTCCTACCTATTCTTAGATTTATATTATGTCATGTGGTTTACTCCACTTCAGTTATCGTATTCCCTCTTGTTATTATTTAGTACTACTTATTCCCCCACCCCCCACCCCCCACCACCTCTTCTCTCTTCCTTTTCTTTCTTTTCTCCTCATTCTTCTTCTTCTTCCTCCTCTTCTTCTTCTTTTTCTTCTTCTTCTTCTTATTCTTCTTCTTCTTCTTCTTCCACTTCTTATTCTCACCCTTTCTGAGCCAAGTGTCTATTGGAAACCTCTCTACCTTCACTAGGTAGGGGTAAAGTCTATGTATACAATACTTTCCCCAGATCCCACTTGTGGGAATATACTGGATTTGTTGTTGTTGTTATTTTATATCTGGATTTTTCCCTCATGAGTTGCCCTCCCATGTCTCTCTCTAGGTGGCATACATGCAGTTTTGGTTATGATACTATTTGATGAGTTTGAGCATAAAGGTAGAAGCTTTATATGGTTTAACTGATCTTTGTGCTTAATTATGCTTTTCTTTTATGCTTTACTTATAATCTATACATGTTGATTTAATGCTCTTACATGCATTAGATTGTCTTAGTCGAGATAGGGTATTTGTATCACATGCTTTATTTGTGCACATCTTATTATGATGTTTCTATGTATCTTCTATATCACTGTTATGTATATGAACTACACTAATTATTAAAGTGAGTATCTTTGAACTAAATCATCACTACTAATTCATTGGGGTAACTGTCAGTTACACTTACTGAGTACTATGTTGGTATACTCATACTATACTTTTATATATTTTTATGTACATATTGATCCAGTATGGGCAGTATTTGGGAAGGTTCTTAAGAGCAGTCCGTGACTATCAGGATGAGCTACTTGGATTATATCGCAGTGCTTTGAGGTCATCTTACTATGTTGTTATTGTTTCTTGTTTCAAACGGTGATGTACTTATTAAACTTATGTAATATTCGGTTGTAGTAGCTTATGGCTCAGTAATACCAATTTGATATTTTGCACTTATTTATTGTTAGTCTTAGACTCATATTATTTTATTATGGATGTTTTAGACTTATTTATGTCCTTATGGATTACAGACTATGCTTGCTGGTTCACCTAGTGGGTTGGGTTAGGTGCCATCATGACCTTGGTGTAATTTTGGATCTTGACAAAGTGATATCAGAGTTCTAGGTTCAATGGTCGTATGAGTCATGAGCAATGTCTAGTAGAGTCTTGTGGATTGGTATACCAAAGTCTATAATTATCTTTGAGAGGCTAAAGTACATTTAGGAAACATCCCTTTCTTTATTTCCTTATCGTGTTTGTTTTAGCTTAAAGTTTGAATTTTTTTCACTCTCTCACAAAAGGGAGGACACATGCATTAATGACTAGTGAGTAGGAGATAGTTCCCGAGGTTACATCCATAATTCGAGGTACACTCAAGGGAAAAGGATAGGCTAGAGCTTGCAAAGTTTTCGCCCACTCAGGGTGGATCACCTACAAATGATCGCAGTCTAACACTAATTCTTGAGGGTTTCACTGCTACCTTGTGCTTCAAGAGACTTGGTTTGTATTATGGGGTTCTTAGATAGCATGACTCGGGAAGGAGTGATTCCTAAAGCTCCGTCTACTTTCAGGCTAGAGGGGGAGCCTAAACATCAGCTACTCAAACTCCAAATTACTAGCATGCTCCTATGTTTTATTTCTAGGAGTCGAGCCTATTATGGCACTGCAACCTATAGTTTTACCACAGACCATTAGTGCATCACAGTCAATAGACATGGTGGTGTGACTAGGGAGATGAGGGGGTTTATTTCGGGGCACAATTATTATTGGTCTTGGTAGGGCTCAAAAGATCGAGGCTAGAGTAAACCTTTGCTCGAGCTATGGAGAAGGCTAGGAGTGTAGAGCGCAGATGCATATGCATGCAAGAGAAGAAGGAGCGTACGGACATGAAGCCTAGTGGCTCTGGTGGACTCAGCGATGCCTTAGTTGGAGGTAACAGTTATTATGGTAGAGGCCATCATACCAGGCCAGTTCAGTCATCTCTCTAGACTTCTCATGGTTCTCCAGCATGTTAGAGTACTTATAATGCTCCCACAGGACATATAACTTGTTACGAGTATCTTGGATGCTAGGGTAGCTTGTCAACATAAAAAAGAGGTTCCCCGACTAGTAGAGGATGTGGCACAGGTAGAGGCCATGTGAAGGGGTTGTGCTCTCCTCTATGCTTTTTCAAGTAAGCAAGAGGTGGTAGCATTTAATGCAATTATCACAAGTATGCATTCAAGTATATAATCAAAGTGGCTCTATATTATATTATTTGGGTTCTGTTTATTCCTATGTCTAATATTATTTTTCATGGAATTTGGGTATGCTTCATGATCTCTTGATATTAACATTTATGTGTTTAGGCCAATCAGGGAGTCAATTATTATGAATTGGTTTACTGGTCTTGTATGGTTACCATCAATGGATATGACACATTGGTTGATCTCTTTTTCTTGGATATGATGGATTTGAGGTTATTCCTGGCATGGACTAGCTATCTCTGTGTCATGTTATCTAAGATTGACATGATAAAATCATTACATTGGACATGCTAACCTTGCCTAGGTTGGACTAAAAGCGGACACTTAGTCACTCCACAAGTAAGGCAGTCTCGTTCTTGAAGGCAGAGCATATGGTTGAGAAGGGCTGTTTAGCTTACCTAGCCTACATTTGAGATAATAGTGGAGAGGTCCCTACTGTTGACTCCATACCGGTTATGAGAGAATTTTTGGATGTGCTTCCAACAGATTTTTCGTACATTCCAGCTTATATGGATATTGATTGGCATTACCCATATATATTCCACCATATCATAAGGCTCCAATTAAGTTGAAGGGGGTGAAAGCACAATTACAAGATTTTTTGAGCAAGGGGTTCATTAAACCAAGTGTTTCCCCATAGGGTGCACCGGTTGTTTATGAAGAAGAAGGATGGGTTGGTGCGTATGTGTATCAACTATTGATAGTTAAATAAGGTTACAATCAAAAACAAGTATCCATTTCCATGTATTGATAATTTATTAGATCAACTTTTGGGCACCAAGGTGTTCTCAAAAATGGATTTGAGATTTGACTATGGGCTTCTGACATTCCTTTGACAACTTCTAGGACTCGTTATAGGCATTATGAATTTTTATTTATTTCCTTTGGTTGACTAATGCACCAACTGTATTCATGAAATTGATTAATCGGATGTCCAAGCCTACTTTGATTCTTTTGTCATTATGTTCATTATTGAGATCTTGATTTACTCACGTTGTACAAAGGAGAATGAACAAAATTTGAAGATTGTACTTCATATTTTGAGGGAACACAAGCTCTATACTATGTTCTCCAAATTCGAAATTTGGTTGGATTCGATTCTTTCTGGGGTCATGTTGTGTCTGGTGAATGTATTAAGGTTTATTCTAAGAAGATTGAGGTGGTTCAAAATTAGCCTAGACCTACTAATGCTACTAAGGTTCGGAGTTTTTTGGGTTTGGCAGGTACTACTCTGGTTTTGTTGAGGGGTTTTTGCTATTGCAGTCCTTTGACTAAGTTGACTCAGAATGGTGTTCCTTCTAGATGGTCTGATGAGTGTAAGGAGAGCTATCAGAAGCTAAAGACTGCATTGACTACATCTCCAATGTTAGTGTTACCACGGGTTCAGGATTACACACGGTGTATTGTGATGCTTCGTGCCTTGGTCTTTGGAGTGTGTTGATGCAAGATGGTTGAATGATTGCTTATTCATCACGGCAGTTAAAGGTTTATGAGAAGAACTATCCTACCTATAATCTCGACAGAAATCGTGGTTACATTGCAGATTTGGAGGCATTACTTATATGATGTATCCTGTGAGATTTACACTAATCATCGTAGTTTGTAGCATTTATTCAAGCAGAAGGATTTAAGTTTGAGATAGCGGAAGTGGCTTGAATCGCTTAAGGATTATGATATCACTATTTTGTATCATTCGAGGATGGCTAATGTGGTAGCTGATGCTTTGAGTAGGAAGGTAAAGAGTATGGGTAATTTGGAATAGATTCAAGTTGACTAGCATCCTATGGCATGGATGTCCAAGCCTTGGCTAACGGAGTTATGAGATTAGATATTCCTGAGCCTAGCAAGGTTCTTAATTGTGTTGTTGTCCAATCCTCATTGTTTGAGCGATTAAGGCATGCCGATATGATGATTTTTACTTAAGGATATGGTGTAGCATGATGGTGCGAAGAAGGTTGTCATAGGTGATGCTGATGTTATGCGACATTGTGTGCCAAATGTTGATGGCTTAAGGGAATAGATTCTTGAGAAGGCTCATTGTTTGCAGTATTTTGTTTATCTAGGGTTTACAAAGATGTTTCATGACTTTAAACAACACTATTGGTGGGGTAAAAATTAGAAGGACATTATTGGGCATGTATCACGATGTTTGAATTTCTAGTAGGCCAAGTTTGAACATAAGAATTCGGGTAGTCTAATTCGGACGATGTTGTACCGGAGATGAAGTGGGGGAATATAGCTATGAACTTTGTGGTAGTCTTACCACGTATCTTGAGGAAGTTTTATGCAATTTGGGTTATTATTGATAGGTTAACTAAGTCCGCACAGTACATACCAGTCTTGACTACTTACTCATCAGAGAAGTTGGCTCATATTTATATCCGTATGATGGTTAATTTGCATAGAATACGTATTCTTGTCATTTCAGATTCAAGGTATACAATTTACATCTCACTTTTAGAGAGTTGTGCAGCGTGAGTTAGGAACGGGTTGAGATTACATTTCACCCACATACTAATGGTCAGTCCTATCAGACTATCTAGATTCTAGAAGACATGTTGAAAGTATGTGTGATTGACTTTTAAGGTCATTTGTCACGACCCAAAATTCTACAAAAGATCGTGATGGCACCTAACATGCCGGCTACGCGAACAAACTGTTGCGACTACCCAGAATTCAATGACAGTAGAAAGAGCTACATAATTACTCTAAGGTAGATTCATATTATAGATAATAAATCCAAAACTGAAGTAAAAGTACGGAACAACATACAACCTCCAAAACTAGTGTCATTGATTACATGAGCTATAAAGAGTGCTAAACACAAAGGTCTGAAGTAAGGATAATACTGTTTGAATCAAGTAACAGTGATAAAGATAAAATAGGTGACTCCATAGCCTACGAACAAATGTGCAGCACTACCTCGAGTCTCAAGTATTCATAGCTAAGCACCTCTCAAAACTCTACCTGCACCAATTCCTGAATCTGCACAAGAAGTGAAGAAGTTTAGTACGAGTACAACCTACCCAATATACTCAGTAAGTATTGATCGTAATCTCAAAAAAGTTAGTGACGAGGCTAAGATAAGACACTCACGTTATAAACCTATGCAAGATATAAGTAGAAGGCTAAAACAAGAAAAAGGACGAATAAAAATAAAAGAATCAAATAAGAGACCAAATAAACAAGTTTCACGGACATAACAACATAAGCATACTATCATGAAGCAAATTCCACCAAGGAGATCAATATACAAGAAATAAGCCAAGGCATCATATCTGTTGTGGCGAGCAATTCGATCAAAACATAGTACCATAGCGGCGAGCAACCTGGTCATATAATAATACTGTTGCAGCGTGCAACTCGATCCAATGGACATATTGTTGCAGCTTACAGCTCGATCCATTCATACCAAACACATGTCTCTCGATGACAAGCATGGTAGCGTCTGTACATATCGATTCAGGAAGATGAATAAACACCATACACTATGTAAAAGATAAACATGACTAAGGTGTAATAGACAACCAACATTCCAAAATCCATCTCACTCTTATCCAACAATAAGGTCTAAAACATGCTCACTAACATATGAATAGTTATGTAGTCCTATATTCCATTATAGCATAAGTGAATAATACATGAAACAAACTAAGATATGAATAAGACTAACTCTAACCGAGCACGATATAATCATGGTATATGTATATATGCTCGTTACTATGCGTATACATTACCCCCAATCCACTAAGCACATAAGACTATTTACAAGTAAATTCCCTCAAGACGAGGTTAACCAAAATACTTACCTTTTTTTGTGAAATAAGTTTAACAATCTAATACCGTTTTTCCTTTAGAAATCCTCTTCGATTAGCTTAAACCTAACCAAATAATACTCAACAAGATCAAATAAGATCATAGAATTAATTCCAAGCAATAAAGCTTTAATATTTAATCAATTCTAAAAAAATTCAACAAAAGTCAACACGAGCCTATGTGGTCAAAATCTGAGTCTAGAACTAGATCCCGTTAACCAAAACCCCGCGAGTCCAAATGTATATTTAGTTCTCAAATTCAAGCTCAAATCAATGTTCAAAGTCTCAAATTACACTGGCTTAAGGTGTAGATAAAAATCCCAAATTTTACTTTAAAACTCTATGTTTTAGTTATAGGAATCCATGAAAAATCAAGATATATGACAAAAATCAAGTAGAAATTACTTACCCTCAAGAATATAGTGAAATTCCTCTTCAAAATCACCTCCTCTCATTCTCCAAAACTAAAAAATGTGAATCATGGATGAATCCCGAAATTCTGGTCTAAAAATAACCTTGCTGGGGATTTCTTCATCACGATCGCAACACCCTAGTAAAGCGATTGCAAAGCACAAAATACACCTGCCAAATCCTGATACGTGATCGCAACAATGACCGATCGCATAGGCCAACATGCCAGCTTCTTAGGCGCTTGCAGAAGCTCCCATGTGACCGCTAAGAACAAGAGCCCCAACTCACGCGCACCTATTTGCAATCAAATTACATTTCATGAGATTGTGGTTCATCCACATCTAGGGGTATACGTCCACGCGATCGCGAATAACAAACTTCTCCATTCCACTCTACTACTATACGATCGCGAAGCTCCAACTGCACGATTGCAAAGCACTACTCCTGCACCATAATTAACAATTTAAAAACATACTTTGGATGGTCCAAAACTTACTGGAGCCCTTCGGGACCCTGTCTAAATATTTCAACAAGTTCATAAATGCAAACCAGACCTATGTAAGGTCTCAAAACACATAGAAAATTATCACATCAAAGAATCAAAGCCCAAACTACATACTGAACTTTCTTAAGTTCATAAACTTCTATACTTCCAACTAAGTGTCTTGTTCACACCTAGACTCTTTGAATCTCAACCAACCTTTATGTAACGATCCGACCGGTTTAAGCCATTATTTTTCAGTATATGTAGACCTTAGAACCCTAAGAACACCCTCTCAAGGTTCTCTCATTATCCAAGACTAAAACAAAGGGCAAACAACACAAATCAAGTGTCGGGAATCCCGTGGCGCTAATAAGTTTCTTGTTCTTCTTGTTGTTGCTGATTTTTGTGTTGTTCCAGCTCGTGTGGGAAGTTGTTTTAAGTTGTTTTTGTTCTGTAAAATACTCTCTCAAGTTTTAATATCAACCCTAGGTGATTTCAAGTCTCCAAAAGTGATTCTAGTGCTGAAAAACCCTAATTGATTGCTAGCTTCGCTTCCTTGTTCTTGTGGCAGCATTGGAGGGATATTTCGTGGTCAATTAAGGTCAAATTGGAGTTTTTATTTCTGTTTAAAGGTAAGGAACCTCTTACCCTACATGAATTTAAGATTATCCAAGTTATGGCTAAGTCGTTGAAGCTAGAACTTGTGAGATATATGTCGAAAGGCTTGCTAGTAATGTTGTTGGTTGGTGGACTGTTTTGGGAGATTCAGTACGATTTATTATTGATGATTGTTTGGGCTGTTTGGTGATTGTTGTAACACTTGGGAAGTCATAGAAATAGGGGAGGTACTGTCTGTTTCATCGTAAATAGGTTACAGTTTATGCATAATAGTTACCACGCTTAAACGATAACAATAATGTCATTTCTCTTATTGTAGACTAAGGAGTCGTGGCATTTTCATAGCTTGAGATTGGCCGGTATATACAAGGTACGTGAGGCTATCCCTTTCCTTCTTTTGCATGACTTCGATTGTGCGTAATATTAACGAGCTTCCAAAGATACTCCACTCTTAGAGGCTAGAAGTACTTACATTGTTTCCCTTCTTATGGAACGATTGATGTTGATGTTACTTCTCTTATTCTTATGTTATTAATGTTGTTGGTACTTCTTGATTCTTATAAGATTCTTGATGAGGATTTAGTCCTAACAACGTATACGGAGGATACCGACCTTACGTCACTCCGAAAAGTTCAAAAGGTGATTCCAATGAGTCCAGCACACATCATATATGTATCTACTTTACTCTACTGAGCTGCGCTATAGTCGGCCGGGTACGGCACCTATTGTGCAACCACTGATCAGTTGGGTTTTACCGCGCTCCACGTGGCCCGGTACGATTCTACCGAGCCTTATGATCGCCTGGTACGTTTTTACCGATCCTATTAGGGCTGGGTATGATATGATGATAATGATGCCCACAGAGGCGTATGTTTTAAAAGTTTATGTTTGTGTATATATATATATATATACATCATGCATTAATGTCAGTAGCCCACAGAGGTACCTAGATGTTACAGATTATATATTTTCTATCCCTTTTTACATTATTGTTCTTACTTATGCTTTCCTTCCTTACATACTCAGTACTTTATTCCTACTGACATCATTTTATTTGTGAACATTGCATGTCGTGCTGCAGGTCCTGATAAACAGGCAGGTGAAGCTCCCCCACTATAGTAGGCTGCGCAGTTTAGCGGTTATTGGTGAGATCCCTTCCTCGGACTTGTCGTGGTCTTGGTATTCATTTTTGTTATAGGCGTTATGGGTAATGTCGGGCCCTGTTCTGGCAATGTTGCAGCAACTATGTTCCTTTAGAGGCTCATAGACAGGTGTCAACTCATGTATAGTTTGGATTGTCTTGTCGACTAATTTTTATTGTATAGTCTCTCATGGCAGCTTGTCAGCTCGTACCTTATGCGTAGCTTCATGATAGCCTTGTCGGCTCATGATATATATGTTCATGCCATTATCTGTCATTGTTGGTTGTTTAGGATTCATGTCTACCATTTATACTGATTTCATCGGCCCTTATAGATAATAAGAAAGGTTAGATAAAATGTGCATTGATGCTCGGCAAGTATTGCCCAAGTGCCAGTATGGCCCTCCGGCTTGGGTCGTGACAAATGTGGTATCAGAGCAAGTCTGTCCTAGGGGTTGTCTATGAGTTGTGTCTAGTAGAGTCTTGAATATGGATGTGTAGCGCACCACATTTATAATCAGGAGGCTGCATGACATTTTGGGTTTTTGCCTTTTTCCTGAATCTAGATTGTGTGCAGAGCTGAGTCGTAAGTATTCGTCTCTAATATTCACCATGTTCTTTTCAACGATGCCCACGAATAGGAAGCAAGTGATTAATAGACACCTTGATACAGCTGGGGGAGAGGGTACCAGTCAGGTGCCTCCCACTAAAGCATGCCAAAGTGAGCCTTAGAGTGAGATGCCGTCTCATACCTCATTTACTCTTTCTCCTCCAGAGGATATTAGAAGGTACCCAGCATCTCCAGTTCCTCCATCTGGTACTACAGACCACGATATGCGGAGTGTGGTATAGTTGTTGACTAGCTTGGTAGCTGCTCAGGCTCAGAGGCAGAATACCGCTGCTGTTGATAAACTGGTTAGTGCAGGAGTTTATGATTTTATTAATCTAGATCCTCCAGTGTTTACCGGGTCACACCTCAAGGAGGAACCGCAGACTTTTATTGATCAGGTTTATCATACACTACGTGTTATGCACACTAGTGATATGGAGGCAGTAGAGTTGGCTTCTTATCGGTTACAGGATTTAGTAGTTTTCTAGTGTGATAGTTGGGAAAGATCTAGGGGTATGAACGCTCCTCCACTTGTGTGGAAGTAATTTTCTGAGGCCTTTCTTCCTTACTACTTACTAGTTGAGATACGACGAGCTAGAGCTGATAAGTTCTTGAACCTTCGACAGGGTGATATGAGTGTGCGAGAGTATAGTATGCAGTTTGATTCTTTAGCAAGGTATGCTCCCGATATGGTGGCTGAGATGAGCGATAGGGTGCACCTGTTCGTGAACGGATTGGGACAACATCTGATAAATGAGTGCAGACAGGCTCCTTGATAGAGGGCATGGATATTTCCCGTATTCAGGCTTATGCCCAGACACTAGAGGATCATAAGCGCCAGCAAAGAGCAGACAGGGAGCAGGATAGGGGCCAGCATAAGAGGGCGAGATTTGCAGGATATTCCGGTGACTTCAGAGGTAGTGCTAGGGCCCAGTCTTCGAGGAGTTTGGCGCCACCTGTATCTAGTGCTCCTCCACACTTTCAGAGGCCTCAGTATGATGAATATACTTATTCTGGTTCAGGTTAGAGTTCGCGGGCATCAGGCTCACAATATCATAAGGATACTAGTCAAACGAGACCCCCAACACCTCGTTGTGATCAATGCGACAAGGCCCACTTTGGACTGTGCCGAAGAGGTTCTGATGCATGCTATTCTTGTGGACAGCCTTGCCATATGAGGGGGGATTGTCCTAACAAAGGAGGTGGTGGTATGGCTTAGCCGATTGGATCTGTGTCTAGTTTTTCCTCGTCAGTTTGACCTCCAGCATAGGGTTTTCAGTAGTTGACAGGTCGTGGTAGAGGTAGAGGTGCAGTGCAGAGTACGAGTGGTACTTAAAATCGAACATATGCTCTAGTAGGTCGATAGGATCTCGAGTCATCTCCGGATGTTGTCACAGGTATATTGTCTGTGTTTTCTTATGATGTATATGCGTTGATTGATCCGGGATCTACATTATCATATGTTACACCCTTTATGGCTAATTAGTTTGACGTCAAACCTGAATTAATAAGTAAACTACTTGCGGTATCTACTCCGATAGGAAAATCAGTGATTGCTAGAAGGGTATATAGAGGTTGTACAATGATGATTTGTAGTTGTCAAACCTCGGCGAATTAATTTGAGTTAGAAATGGCGACGTGATAATGGGAATGGACTGGTTGGCCTTATGCTATGCGAATGTTGATTGTCGTATGAAGATGGTTAAGTTTCAGTTTCCTGGTGAACCCATCATCGAATGGAAGGGGAACATTGCTACGCCGAAAGGTATGCTTATTTCCTACCTTAAGGCAAGGAAGATGATCTCAAAGGGTTACATTTATCATCTCGTTCGCGTTAGGGATGCGGAAGCGAAGCCTCCTACTCTACAGTCAAGTGGTCAATTAATTTCCAGATTTTTTCCTAGATGAACACCCAGGTCTTCCTCCTGAAGGGAGATTGAGTTTAGCATTGATGTGTTTCCTGATACTCAACCGATCTCTATCCCCCATTATAGGATGGCCCCGGCAGAGTTGCGAGAGTTAAAGGTGCAATTGAAGGACTTGCTAGATAAGGGCTTCATTAGGCCTAGCACTTCACCTTGGGGTGCGCCAGTCTTGTTCGTGCGAAAGAAAGACGGGTCGTTAAGGATGTGTATCGATTATCGACAGTTGAATAACTTTACTATAAAGAACAAATATCCACTTCCAATGATTGACGACCTGTTTGACCAACTCCAGGGTGCCAAGTATTTTTCCAATATTGACTTACATTCAGGGTATCATCAGGTGAGGGTCAAGGAAAAGGATATTCCAAAAACAGCCTTCCGGACAAGATATGGGCATTTTGAGTTCTTGGTGATGTCGTTCAGGGAAACAAACGCCCCAACAGCTTTTATGGATCTCATGAATAGTAAATTCAGGCCCTATCTTGATGTGTTCGTGATCGTGTTCATTGATGATATTCTTGTGTATTCTCGTTCAAAGACAAAACATACGGGCCACTTGCGGATAGTATTGCAGACCCTTCGGGATCGTAAGTTGTATGCTATGCTCTCCAAATGTGAATTCTAGCTAAACTCAGTAGCATTCCTTGGCCATGTGATATCTGACGAGGGCATTAGTGCTGACATTCAAAAGATCGATGCAGTGAAAAATTTGCCACAGAAAGATACCAAGTTCCAGTGGTCTGACGCTTGTGAACGTAGTTTTCAGGAGCAAAAGAATCGATTGACATCCGCACCAGTCCTTACTCTCCCAGAAGGAACTGAAGGTTATGTGGTATATTGCGATGCCTCAAAAATAGGTTTCGGGTGCGTATTGATGCATCGTGGGAAGGTGATTGCTTATGCATCAAGAAAATTGAAGAAGCATGAAAATAATTATTCGACTCATGATTTGGAATTGGCGGCAATAATATATGCTTTGAAGATTTGGCGGCACTACTTATACGGTGTCCATGTTGACATCTACACAGATCATAAAAGTTTACAATACATCTTCAAGCAGAAGGAGTTGAATATGAGGCAGCGTAGGTGGCTTGAATTACTAAAAGATTACGATGTCGAGATATTGTACCATCCCGGTAAAGCCATTGTTGTGGCAGACGCTCTCAGTCGTAAGTCAATGGGAAGCCTAGTACACATTGAGGCAAGTAGATATGGGTTGACTAAAGAGCTCAATCAACTAGCCACTATGAGAATCAGATTGTTAGACTCTGATGATGGAGGTGTTACTATACAGAATACATCATAATCATCTTTCGTAACCAAGGGAAGAGCACGGCAATATGAAGATCCTACCTTAGAACGATTGAGAGAGGGTGTTCAGCAGTGTAAAATTACGGCTTTTGAGATTGGAGGAGATGGGGCACTAAGATATCAGGGCCGATTATGTGTGCCTAATGTAGCAGGGTTGCGAGAGAAAATTATGATTGAGATTCATTAGTCCCGATATTCCATCCATCCTGGTTTGACAAAGATGTATCATGACATTAAGGAGCAGTATTGGTGGGATAACATGAACAAGTCTATTGCAGAATTTGTAGCCCAGTGCCCTAATTGTCAACAAGTAAAGATTGGGCATCAGAAACCCGGTGGATTAATTTAGAATATAAAAATTCTGACCTGGAAATGGGAGGTGATTAATATGGACTTCATTGTTGGGTTACCTTGCTATTATCATAAGTTTGACTCCATCTGGGTGATAGTTGATCGACTGACAAAATGTGCTCATTTTCTTCCAGTTAAGACAACTTACACAGCTGAAGATTATGCGAAATTGTATATCAAGGAGATTGTTAGGCTTCATGGTATGCCATTATCTATTATATCAGACCGAGGAGTTCAATTTACGGCTAACTTTTGGAGGTCTTTTCAGAAGGGTTTAGACACACGAGTGAATCTCAGCACGGCATTCCATTCGCAGACTGACGGACAGACTGAACATATCATTCAGATACTTGAAGATATGCTACGAGCATGTGTTCTAGATTTCAAGGGGAACTGGGATGATCATCTGGAACTCATAGAATTCGCCTATAATAATAGCTACCATTCCAGTATTAAAATGGCCCCCTACGAGGCACTATACAGGAGGAGATGTAGATCACCGGTTGGATGGTTCGAAGTCGGTGAGACAGAATTATATAGGCCAGATTTGATTCACCAAGCCATTGAGAAGGTGAAAGTGATACAAGAGCGACTGAAGGTGGCACAAAGCAGGCAAAAATCTTATTCCGATGTCCAACGTCGTGACCTGGAATTTGAGGTTGGTGATTGGGTTTTCCTGAAGATCTCGCCGATGAAGGGTGTTATGCATTTTGGGAAGAAGGGTAAACTGAATCCGCGGTATATCACGCCGTACAAAATTCTTCGACGAATTGGACAGGTTGCTTATGAGTTAGAATTGCCATCCGAATTGGAATTTTTCCACCCGGTATTCCATGTATCTACGTTGAGGAAATGTACTGGAGACCCTTCTCGGGTCGTCCTTATCAAAGATGTACAAGTTACAAAGGATCTATCATATGAAGAAATGCTAGTGGCTATATTAGATCGACAAGTCCGCAAGCTGAGAACAAAGGATGCAGCTTTCGTTAAAGTATTGTGGAGGAACAATAATACGAAAGAAATGACATGGGAAGCAGAAGATGAGATGAAGTCTAAATACCCTTACCTATTCCAGAATGAAGATAACGAGGATGCCGGGGGGACGCAGGACGCATTATGAGGTAAGCAATAACTTGAGAATACTCTTTCTTAATACAAAATGGTGATATGCAGATAATGTACGTAGATATAATGCTTTGAATAGCCTTGTAAGGCCATAGGTTGGGTTTAACTTCTTGTGAGTTTGGCTAATGACCATTTTATAGAGGAAACTCAGCCGGAAATTTCCGTCAGAAATCCACGATGAGTTAGACTCCCCATAAACCCTAACATTCGAGGACGAATGTTCCTAAGGGGGGAGGGTGCTACAACCCATATTTGCATACGTTAGCTTACGCCGTAAGTTAGTCTACGTAGGTCTGATAAGAGATTATCTTTGAGATGATAAGAATTTATTCCTATTGGTCTTAAATGATACAAGGGTGTATAAGAGTGGTTAACAAGTACTAGAAGTTAAACGAATCAAGGATGTTGTAACTCGAATTTTCGGGTAAATCTAGAGGTGATTAATATTACCAAGAGGTCGTGTTTTAAGGTACTTGAATCATATGATATCCGTTTCATAAGTCTTAAAGTCAAACGAGTTATGAAACAAAAGTCGACAAAGGTTGTCGCAACTTACGTTCATAATTTTACTTATACTTTAGGTCAAATGTCACTAAGCTTTTCTCCCAATTTACTTGGAATTGCGGGGCGAACTACCCACCAAATTCAATATCTATGAGTCTAATTTCTAGTTCATTAAACTGTTTGTCGATACGATCTCCTAGGTGAGAGATATTCGCATTTTTGCGAGACTGCGCCAAGCAGCTCTCTATGGGGCCCACATAGGCGGTTAAGACATATGGATATATATAACACACCACAACCCCGTTTTAAGTCATTATGTTTCAGTATATGCAGACCTTAGAATCCTAATAACACCCTCTTAAGGTTCTCTCATGATCCAAGACTAAAACAAAAGGCAAACAACACAAATCTAGTGTCGGAAATCCCGTGGCGCTAGTAAGTTTCTTGTTCTTCTTGTTGTTGCTAATTTTTGTGTTGTTCCAGCTCGTGTGGGAAGTTGTTTTAAGTTGTTTGTGTTCTGTAAAATACTCCCTCAAGTTTTAATATAAACCTTAGGTGATTTCAAGTCTCCTAAAGTGATTCTATTGCCGAAAAACCCTAATTGATTGCTAGCTTCGCTTCCTTATTCTTGTGGCAACATTGGAGGGATATTTCATGGTCAATTAAGGTCAAATTGGAGTTTTTATTTCTGTTTAAAGGTAAGGAACCTCTTACCCTACATGTATTTAAGATTATCCAAGTTACGGCTAAGTCGTTGAAGCTAGAACTTGTGAGATATATGTCGAAAGGCTTGCTAGTAATGTTGGTTGTTGGTGGAATGTTTTGGGAGGCTCAATATGATTATTATTGATGATTGTTTGGGCTGTTTGGTGATTGTTGTAACTTGTGGGAAGTCACAGAAATAGGGGAGGTGCTGTCTGTTTCATCGTAAAATAGGTTACAGTTGATAAATAATAGTTACGACGCTTAAACGATAACGATAGTGTCATTTCTTTTATTGTAGACTAAGGAGTCGTGCCATTTTCATAGCTTGAGATTGGGAAGTATATACAAGGTATGTGATGCTATCCCTTCCTTCTTTTGCACGACTTCGATTGTGCGTAATGTAATGAACGAGCTTCCAAAGATACTCCACTCTTAGAGGCTAGTAGTATTTACATTGTTTCCCTTCTTATGGAACAATTGATGTTGATGTTACTTCTCTTATTCTTATGTTATCAATGTTGTTGGTATTTCTTGATTCTTATAAGATTCTTGATGAGGATTTAGTCCTAATAACGTGTACGGAGGATACACACCTTATGCCACTCCGAAAAGTTCAAAATATGATTCCAATGAGTCCAACACACATCATATATATGTATCTACTTTACTCTACCGATCCGCGCTATAGTCGGCCGGGTACGGTACCTATTATGCAACCACTGATCAGTTGGGTTTTACCGAGCTCCACGTGGCCGGGTACGATTCTACCGAGCCTGATAATGGCCGGGTACGTTTTTACCGAGCCTATTAGGGCTAGGTACGATATGATGATAATGATGTCCACAGAAGCGTATGTTTTAAAAGTTTATGTATGTACATACATATATATATATGCATCATGCATTCATGTCAGTAGCTCTCAGAGGTACCTAGATGTTACAGGTTATATATTCTCTATCCCTTTTTACATTATTGTTCTTACTTATGCTTTCATGCCTTACATACTCAGTACTTTGTTCGTACTAACGTCCTTTTATTTGTGGACGCTGCATGTGGTGCTGCAGGTCCTGATAGATAGGTACGCAAAGCTCCCCCACTATAGTAGGCTGCCCAGTTCAGCGATTATTGGCGATATCCTTTCTCCGGACTTGCCGTGGTCTTGGTATGCATTTTTGTTATAGGCGTCATAGGTATGTCGGGGCCCTATTCTGGCAATGTTGCAGCACTTATGTTCCTTTAGAGGCTTATAGACAGGTGTCAACTCATGTATAGTTTGGATTGCCTTGTCGACTAATTTTTGTTGTATAGTCTCTTATGGAAGCTTGTCAGCTCGTACCTTATACGTAGCTTCATGATAGCCTTGTCGGCTCAATGATATATATGTTCATGTCGTTATCTGTCATTGTTGGTTGTTTAGGATTCATGTCTACCATTTATACTGATCTCATCGGCCCTTATAGATAATAAGAAAGGTTAGATAAAATGTGTATTGGTGCTCGGCAAGTATGGCCCGAGTGCCAGTCATGACCCTCCGGCTTGGGTCGTGACATGAAGCTAGGTTTTTTGGTACAGATTTGGTACGAGATGCTCCAGAAAAGGTAATGTTGATTCATGAGTGACTTTGGACAACTTTGAGTAGGCAAAAGAATTACACGGAACAAAAGATACGTGATGTGGTGTTCATAGAGGATAAGAAGATACTTTTAAAAATTTCACTTATGAAGAATATGATGAGGTTTCGGAAGAAGAAAACTGACTCCGAGGTTCATCGGTCATTTGAGGTATGGACAGAGTTGGTGAGGTTAGCCAGCTTGCTCCTATCGAGGGCGATCCAGCAGTTGAGCATTAATTCCAGCTTGTTCAGTCTTATCCAGCTTAGGTGAGCCACCACCAGTCCTGGAGGTTATTTCAGTGTCTATCTTTTTATTCGGTTAATTATGTATTCGGGCTATGCCCAGAGAGCTGTACTAGCACTTTATAGTTTGCTCCATGACAGTCTCTTTTGCATTTACTTGGATGTTATACCTAGACTGTTGAATTTCCGCATTTATTAGCATGAGACATCTTTATTATTACCTTCATCATGTTCATTTCATATTATCAGTATGTTCAGCTTACTAGTTTCACCTAACGGGGGTAATGACTTGTTGGACGCCCTATTGCGGTCTAGATACAAGACTTGGATCGTGACATGCTCGGTCAATTCCATCGGTTTTTAAAGAGCCATTGACACGCTAAGTCCCGTTGAAAAGCCGGAGGAGATATTGTTTCATAAGCATCAAACGTTAAAGGATTAAACTGAACTTTACTCTAATTAATGATGAAGTGCCAATCAACATAGTGCAAAATTCATTAAATGAATACATAGTAGTTCGTTTCAAACACACATATAAGCATACAATATATGGAATAAGACAAAAATAGCAAACAACAGTAAAGAGTTTAGCTAGCGGTCAACTAGCTAGTACATTTCAGTTGCAAAAGCATTGAAGCGAAAATTACTGCAATTACACTCAATAAATCCATAAAAACAACAAGTTTGATAGAGTTCACTGCAGATTGATGTCGACAACCTAGACAAATTTGTTGTAGTACTCGTCGACGGTTGTGTATTTCACTTTCGGATATAGCTCTGTGGCTTCGACACCCGTAGAAGGTTGAACCTCAAAGTTTGCAGAATCTCCATTAACAAAAACTGAATGGCATATGGCCAAATTGACTCTTAATGGCAGAGGTCCCTCTGTGAAACAAGTTAAGATGGAAATTATCAGCACATGTATTTGAGAGAAATAGAATGTAGAAATAGTGGCAGATAAAGCCTTTGGTTTGTACCATATTTGAAAAATATATAATATTACAAAAACTAATTCCTTATCGTTTCAATTTATATTGTAATATTTGACTGAACAGTGATTTAAGAAAAAGAAAAACTTTTGCTTTCTCCGTTTCATTTTATGATATATTATTTTATTGGGTAAAGAAGGAAACAGAACTTTTAAAATTTATGGTCCTAATAAAATATTTAAGAAAGCTGCCAAAATCTACTTATATCGAGTAGCACTTCGTATAAAGAATGCTTCTTATAAGACTTATTTGCGAGAGTAGCAGTTTGTGTTTGATTAACTTAATCTAAAAATGCTTTCATTTTGTGTTTGGCTAAATACTTTTTAAAACAGATATTTAGGAGTCAAATTATAAAAATGATATGCACATAGACCTATTTATCAATTAGCTAAGTAGGTCATAAAAATTGGTAAAACTCTTATTTCTGTTAATAAATTAATGTTCTACATTAAATAAGATATGAGCATCGTTTAAAACACAATATTACTTGAATAGATGAAAGAGCACGCAAATTATGAATGTTAATTTTTAATATAGTTTAACAACTCCTATATTAAACTTCTTAATTGAATACGCCGATAAGCATAGATAAAAATCAAAATAAAAAATAACTTGGAATTACAAAGGAATTCCGATTAACGAATATTACTATTCTTCTCATAAGAAAGCTATCAATAATTTTTATAAATATATATTTTGATATAGGTATATTTGTTCTGAAAAAAGTTAAAAACACTTCCTTTTTGGGAAAAACAACTGTTTCAGTATCTGTTTAAAAGCTAAAAACAGCTTGTGCTACTAATTATTTGCACTTATTTATTAAGCTAAAGATTGTCCAAGCACATTTGTTCCCTAAAATAAGTGGGTTTTTTTTTTTATATATTTTTTAATAAAGTACCCCAGAGAGAGTTCTGGGAGGTGTTGTATTCCAAAAAGGTGCAGTGAGGAGGGTATACCTGACCTCAAAAAGGTGCAATGAGGAAAATAAGTGGCTTTTTGTTAATGAAATTGATCGTTTAAGAGCTTGATCAAATATGTCATGATATTTATACGGCTAACAACATATTATTAAGGTAAAAAAAGAAATTTAAAGTTAAAAATTTATGCATATACATGTCATTTTTATTTGAACATGCTAAAAATAAAAATAAAAAAGAGTGTCACATAAAATGGAATAGAAGGGATAACACATTCCAAAGTATCCTAAGCACTTGTGATTTGAACGTCATATTAACCGTAAATTGAGAAGTATAAAATGAAAACATCTTTAAGTATATAAACTCATCATTCTTTTTAGAACAGACTTAAAAAATAATAATATCAAATCACGTAAATAAGATAGAATATATAAATTTATAGCAGGGTACTCATTATCACGAATGTATAATGAGTGTATCGCTATCCGCGTTTATGCGCATCTTAAAATAATCTTAGATCCAACCTAGATAAATTCTAAGGAGGAAGAAAGTTGCAATGCGTACTTGGGTTTATAACAATGTACGTATTAAGAGGTGCAGTTGTTATGTTACCTTGTACAATTTGGAGAATATCTGCCTCTGATAGATATACCTTCTCGAGGGTCTTCCCAATTTTCTCCTCCCACAAGGACACTATCTCGTTGAAGGATAGGATATTGGCAGGTGGTCTCATGTGAAGAGTCTTATTCAATGTCCGTGGATCATCTACTGCTTTCATAGTGTATGTCGCTATGTCTTCTTCCTTTACATATATTGCTAATTACATTGTGAAATAGAATGAATGAACTCGTCAGTCCCACTTTTAGACTAGTTAATTTTTTTGTTACTACAAATCAGATTTTTAATTTTTTGCATCAAAGTTATAAAACTAATGTTTCTAACAACAAAAATAACTCAACAATTTTGTCAGTATCTTACATAAAATTACTAAAAATGCAGTAAAAGGTTTAATTCGAAACAACACATGGAACTTCAACAATTCACCTTACATGATATCTACCACTTAAAATGTATAAAACCTATTTTTGACTCACTTAAAGAAAAAATTCATGATATAACAAATGGTGAAAAACATTGTGTAGTAGTTTCTTTTTTTAATTAGATCTATCTCTTAGGCTTTCACCTCTTGTGATGGGTGAGGGCGAGAGACATTTAACATTGACCATTACTTTGTCCATTAACCCTCAAAAGAAAAAGCACAAAAAAGGAGGAGGAGGCCTTACCCCTCACCACCATTGGAGGAGAAAATCTGGATGTTTTCTCTTTTTAAATTGTTTTAGGTGGTGTCAAGTTGATATTATGTGAGATGGGTTTATTGACGTATACATGGCTATACCTACAAACAATTTTATAAATATATACAAATTACTTGCTTTCTTGGGGCCAGATTTAACATTTTCTTCCCTTTTTCCTGTGTACATTTTTTTAATATATAAGTATAATCGAGTTCTTTTTCCATTAATAAATTAATTTTATGACTTGATGCAATATATGAGAAGTTGGATTACTATCAATGATATTACCCTGAAATTTTATCTATTCGCATGAAAACACAGAGGGCTTTAGATTAACTCAGTACCTTTGGGATTTCCATTGCCAAAAATGACAACTTTGTCTCTAGGAGGGGTTTTGGCCTCTAACTGCCCCAAGTTAGGCAAGAAGAAATCTGCAAACCAATTGCAGATTACATATGTGTATGGAATTCCTTCTGCCTCTATCATCCTCCTAATTTTTACCTTGAGAGCGAAGAGTGATGCAGCTGGCTCAATTGCATGAGCATGATCCACATCGAAACCAAATTCTGAAGGAAGAAATCTCTGCAACTCACAAATTTTTTTTGCTATTAAAACAAGCTTCATATATAGAAAGTTGGTTTAGAATATATATGATCAGGCACATTTTAATTATTTTTTATATATGTGAACATAGTTTGGACCAAAAGCAACATGTTCATTTGATGCGTAAAACCTGTCCTAAATTTATCTCTTTTGTATGGTAATTTTACAATTTATATATTTATATCAAGAAGTTATTTCCTTGCCTTGATATTTCCAGCTTCTTTAATTGCTTTGATGATGTTCACTTGATCAGCAAATTGCTGTCCTCCGACAGTGGAAATCACCACATCAACTTGCTTGATTGCCTTGAGTAAGCTATCTTGATTGGATATATCTCCCTAGTTATCAGGAAGTTAGAATATCAGAATAAAAGTATTAACATCATATCAAAAATGTAATGTGTCAGTTAAAAGATTAACCACAGGTAACTTTTCATCATAAATAGTAGTATTAATAATCTAGAATATAAGACAAGTAGTATTAGTATAACAAGTTATATTGTCGAAGTATATAATTTAAATTTTAAAAATACAAAAAAGATAGTGAGGAAAAAGAGTAGTTTGTGAGTACATACAAAAAGTAGCGTAACCCCATAACTCTTGAATGTGTTGATGAGTTTTGATTTCTCGGGGTTTACGAGTGTGCTTTCTCTGATAAGAACAAAAGTTGGATGCCCAGATTTTGCACTTGTCTCTACCAAGTATTTTCCTATGTAGCCTGTGCCTCCAATTATTAAGATCTTGCTTTTCTCTGATACAACCATTTTACTCCTTGGAGAAGAAAAAAAGTAGCTTCGGGTAAAGGTGGAGGGGCTAGAAACTAGAAATTAAATCGGATTTTGGTATGAAATGCTGTAGAGAATCTGATATTAACGCGGCTACTTATAGGCAAATTCAAGCTAGGGAATTTTGCACAATTAGCCTAACACATGGAATTACGATATCATAAGCATTAATAAATTTATGATGATCTGTACTAGTATGTTCATCCATTCCACGATTATAGTACTTAATTTGCGTCTAAATGTGTCATTACCTACTAGATGAACATGTAAGAAAATAATTTAAAAAATATTATATAGCGAGCCGCATATATCTCCTTCTGTCGCGAAATTATATTATTTAATAGGATATTATATATATATATATACACATATATATATATACATATATATATATTCATATATATATATATATATATATATAAAAGAGTTTAATGATTAGTTACACGGTAAGCTTAAAGTATTTTGTACACTATCAAGTTACATTTATCTACTATAACAGGTAACATGCTCTATTTTAAGATTGCAAATCTTACTTTTTATAGAGACTTTGTAAATACTCTTTCGACGATTTGATAGTGTAAATTCTTTTTACACTGACAATATATAATTTAAAGTGATTTTTCAATCCCCTGAAATAAGCAAATTTTTTAGAGTAGGGGAATTCGAAAAAAATACGTAACAATTGATTTTAAATATTTTATCTTGCTGGAAGGTGGTGCTAATATAAAGAATTATATATTGCCATAATATAAAGAAATAATAGTTTGTCATATTTGTTTTAATATTGAATATTTCTCTCGTGCTGCCAAAGTGGTGCTAGTATAAAAAATCGAATCTCGTCATAATAAAAGAATTACATTTTGTCATTTTGTTATTGTATCAAAGAATTAATTATTAAGAATTATATATTGCCATAATATAGAGAAATAATGCTTTGTCATATTTGTTTTAGTATTAAATATTTATCTCGTGCTGCCAAAGTGGTGCTAGTATAAAAAAATAGAATCTTGTCATAATATAGAGATTACATTTTGTCATGTGGTGTTGTATTAAAGAACTAATTATTAGAGTTTTTATATTTTTATCTTTCCGTCAAAGTGGGTCTAATTTTTCGATCCAATGTTCCGACCTATTGCATTCAGATACCGATAAGAACAAAAGAAAAAACTTGTCGCACTTTTCTTACGTGTAGGGAACAACATTCCGTTTATTTTAAAGAAATTTAATTTTGAAAAGATCCTCATTCTCTTTTTCTCTTTATATTTTATTGCTATTTACTGTAGTAAAGATAATACAGGACGGAAATGTTGAATTCGGTTCGTTATTTATTTAATCCAGTCTTCCCACCTACTACATTTAAATAGCAGTAAGAACTAAATATATATATATATATATATATATAGTTATTTATTCTTTCACGTGCATGAAACATGAGAGTTAGATCTAGATTTAGCCCTGAGGAATCAATTGAAAGGAACATAATTGAGGAGGCATGTTGCTTACCTAAAATATTAAATAATATAATAAAGTGATTGCGTTAGATATAATAACACTTATTTCATGCAATATGAAAATAGGGCCAAGTGAGAGAAATCTGGGAGTAGAATTGAAATTAAGTGGCAGCAAAATTACTAAAAGCATTAAAAAAGGAACAGTGGCTTTTTAAAGTTTTACATTACTTGTATATAAAAATATCATTTTCTGTTAATATTTTTTTTGAAGCAAATCAACGAATTAATCGGTTTCAGATACTTACAAGTTTTAACTTGCGTAAATATACCATTGAAGCCACTACTTAAATTATCAGTAGTTGAGGATGAATTTATAATTTTCACAGTTTAAAAATCCTCTTATGATGCAAGAAATATTTGTGTAATTAACCATAGTCGTTATCTCCTGGTGAAAAATAGTATTTTTTTCAACAGCCATAATAGTATAATTATATGTTATAATTAGCACCTCTTATTGGTGGATCCGATACATTAGTAAATTTTCAATATATTTAGTGTGGAAACCCAACCCCTCATTTTGAGCATATGCGTTTTATTTTATGCTTTGATATCTTGGATAGGTTGGTATTATTTTTCGTACTTGTTGGAATAGTTCGGGTTGAAACGAGACTCGATTGAGTTTCGGCACGTTTTTTAGCTTAATTAAGACAATGTTGTTGCAAATCTGATGTTGGTTCATCGCAATTGCAGTCACCAGGTTATAATTGCGAGCAGTTGGTTCACCTCTACTAAACTTGTCTTATTAACATGTCACTCTAAGAATATAAAATTAACTCATTGAGAAAGCAAGGCTAATTAAATTATAATATTATTAAAATAAAAGCATTTCAAGTGTCGAACCTACAGGGAGAAAGATGTAAACTTACCTATTTCTTAAAACTAAGCATACTAGAAAAATATGTAACAATTAAGGCATGAAGCAAACATAAGATAAAAAGGCCTAGCAAACTACTTCAAGCACGGATAAATTTTGGTATCCGTATATATGCTAGTCACTTAGCATATACGTTATTCCTAATACGTAACACGTAGCATAATTTTCATAGTAGAAAAATTTTCTCAAGTCGAGGTTAAGCAAGATACTTACCTTCTTCAAACAGCTTCTATCTTCAAGAACACCTTTATCCAGCTTTGTGGCCTCCAAACCTCCACAATCTAGCCAAAGAATGTTTAACAAGGTCAAATATAGCCATGTGACTCATTTTCGTAAGCAATTAATAGGTTTAGGTCAAAGTAAACAAAAGTTAACCCCAAGCCCACGTGGTCAAACCTCAAAACGAGAGTCTAATCTTGGTTAATTATAACCTTGTGAGTCGTCTAAATCGATGTTCAAAACCTCAAAATTTAATTTCTTAAATTTTAAATAAAAATTCTCTTTTCCCTCTTTGAAATCCTTGATTCTAAGGAAAAATAAAAGATAGATTTATATATTAATCATAGATTCAAGTTATAATTACTTACCCTAATGAAATAGATTAAAATTCCTCAAATATCACCTCAATTCGAACTCTCTAACTCCCAAAATGATAAAATAAACTCTAAGCATGAAAAGTAGCTATAAATAAAAGTGTTGAAAGATGGTTAAAATTACATATATTTTACTGTTGGGTTTCTCCTTATAACCCGTTCCAAACATCCTCAAACTCACTCGAGCCTCTGGGACCCTTTCAAACCATCACAACAAGTCCTAATAGCCTATATGGACTTATCCGAAGGCTTGAAATACAAAGCAAAACGCTATAAATTAAATTGACAACTCAAATCAACTTAAGAATCTAAAACTTTCAATTTTGATGCAATAGTGCAGAATCCACCGAGCCCCTCGGGTCCTAATCAGAACATACATACAAGTCCAAAATTAACATATGAACCTATTAGAAGCTTCAAACACACTACTAAAAATCAGGATTTTAGAGACCAAAAATTAGCGACCAAAGTTGGTCTGCCATAAAAAGCGACCAACATTGGTCGCCAAATTAGAAAAAAAAAATGAAAAAAAAACTTAAATCATATAGCGACCAAAGCCGGTCGCCCATTGGTCGCCAAATTCGTCAACATTTTGACCGGACTGGTCAGACCAATCTGGTCAAAGAAAATTCACATTTTGCTACCAACTTTGGTCGCCAAACTGGACCCACGTTTAATATTAGCGACCAAAGTTGGTCGCTTACCAAAGGAAAATTTTATGGGAAGAGAAGAGACCAGAGTTGGTCGCTTATCTTGAATATTAAATTAAATCAGATTTTATTTTGGCGACCTACTTTGGTCGCTTATTGGAGGGAATTTTATGGGGAAATAAACAACCACAGTTGGTCGCTTATCTGGAATATTAAATTAAATCAGATTTTAATTTGGCGACCAACGTTGGTCGCCAATTGGAGGGAATTTTTATGGGGAATTTAGCGACCAAAGTCGGTCGCTTATCTGGAAAATTAAAATAAATCAGATTTTCTTTTGGGGACCAAGTTTGGTCGCTAATATAAAGGTATATATAATGGCGACCAAAGTTGGTCGCTTTCTTGTTAACATTTTACCAAAATTAAACTTAATTTTGTATTTACTGCATGTCGAAATAAAATAAATGTAAGCCATTAACGCTTTTGTAATAAAAGGGATTATTTTCCCCCAAAATCCCCAAATTCCCCAACCCTAAACGCTGCTGCTTCGCCCCCTCCCCCC
>MCJB01003104.1:1491-11969 GCA_002018475.1 Nicotiana obtusifolia
TAACAATTCATTCGTGACTTACGTTCTCTCTTATCGTTCGAACATAGCATTTAATTCTCACATCAATTGTGCTTATCAAACAACACACTTGCAACCAAACGTTGACATATAGAATCTCCTATAATAGGAGGGAATCCATGTAAGCTTCCTTAGCTTCTAAGAATAGAGTATACTTTTGGGGCTTCTATGAGACATTGTATTCGACAAGAATCGTGCAAAAGAAGGAACGGTATAGTCTTACATACCTGGTGCATGTATATATTTAGCTTCCGCTTCCAAGCTTATGGAAGTGCATTCAATCCTTTAATCTACAATTAGGAACACCCCAATTGTTACTTCATAGATACTACTATTCTTATTCTTAATTCCTGAAGTTCATGAGATGTTTTCCCTAAATCTCTTCCCTCTTAGACTTAATAAGGATTTCTATGACACATGCAATTCATTAGCCACCATAACCCACACTAGCAGTGGTGTTTAACTTAGACCTATAGCTTTCTTTCTCATTTTCATGGGTTCCTACATGCATGTGATGGATTCCCAAGAATCCCTAAGAGAATGGGTGTAAGAACTCACCTTGCATGTTGATTAGCCCATTTCCCTTCCTTGATTCTTCAATTCTTAAGTTCCCCTTTGATTTTGGGTTTGCAAGAGAAGAACTCTAGTTAGGCTTCCTTCTTGCTCCTTCAATTTTATGTTTTCTTCCTTCAATTCTTTGTTTGGATGGAAGGAAATTAATTGGGGCTTGTGGGTTCTTTGAGAGGTGTTCTTAGAGAGCTTCAGATGTGTTTGGGTCTTATAAAATGAGTAATGAACGAGTTTGAGTGCCTTTTATAGGTCAGAGAGTCAAAAGCCTAATTTCAGCACAATGTGGATTTCGTGACGCTTTAGGGGCATTTCGCGGTTCGCGTTTTGCATTTCGCGGACCGCTTTTTGGTCGCGAAATGCGACCTTGTGTTCTGCTTCAGTTCGCGATGGGAGGGGTCATTTTCACGGTTCGCTTTTTCATTTCGCGGACCCCGTTTCAGTCGCGTTTCTCGCCTGGGCTTACTGTCCGTGTTCGCGATGGCCTTGTTGATTTCGCGAACCGCTTTTCCCATTTCGCGGTTCGCTTTCCTTCACTTGCCGTCGCTTTTTCGACAAGAAGCCAAACCAGGCTTCTGCCTCACTTCGCGACTGATTCGCGATCCGCATGTGCATTTCGCGGATCGCGAATTGGACATTGGGACACTTTTTGTCCCTTTTGTTCTTCTCTTCTTCTTCTTTTTTTTTTAACGCCTTTCGTTTTCCCGCCCTTTTTTTGTTAACAAATTTCAATATATTTCAACCATCCTTCTTATTCTTAGGCCCATACACACTTGCCACATCACGGCACAATCAAGTAGGCGAATTTACGGGGTATCACAGTAGCCTCAGATGCCGTGATCACAGGTATTATTTTTGTCTGCTGTAGGGATGCATCGGTACTATTTGATCCAGGGTCTACATATTCATATGTTTCATCTCTGTTTGCTCATTTCCTAGGAGTTCCTCGTGAGTCCTTGGGTACACTTGTTTATGTGTACACACCAGTGGGTGATTATGTTGTTGTGGATCGGATCTATCGGTCCTGCATTTTTACTTTCTGTGGTTATGAGACCCGAGTGGATCTTTTGTTGCTCAATATGACCGACTTTGAGGTCATCCTGGGCATGGATTGGTTGTCTCCATATCACGCCATCCTTGATTGCCATGGCAAGACTGTTACCTTGGCAATTCCAGAGTTGCCTAGATTGGAGTGGAATGGTTCGTCTGCCAGTACATCTAGTCGGGTTATCTCCTTTTTGAAAGCTCGACACATGGTCGAGAAGGGTTGTTTGGCTTATCTAGCTTATGTTCGAGATACTATTGCAGAGACCTAGCGGTTGATTCAGTGCCCATGGTTAGGGAGTTCTCCGATGTGCTTCCTTCTAATCTTCCAGGCATGCCACTCGATCGTGATACCGATTTCTGTATTGATTTGGCTCCAGGTACCCAGCTGGCTCCGAAAGAGTTGAAGGAGTTGAAAGAACAGTTTGAGGAGTTGCTAGCAAAGGGGTTCGTCAGACCGAGTGTGTCGCCTTGGGGTGCTGTGTTATTTGTGAAGAAGAAAGATGGGACTATGCAGATATGATTACCGCCAGTTGAACAAAGTTACCATTAAGAACAAGTACCTATTGTTGCATATTGATGATTTGCTTGACCATTTGCAGGGTGCTAGGGTGTTCTCTAAGATCGACTTGAGATCGGGGTACCATCAGTTGAAGATTCAGGATTCTAATGTTTCGAAGACGGCTTTCTGGACTAGATATGGCCATTATGAGTTTCTAGTGATGTCCTTTGGTTTGACTAACACCCCGGCGGAGTTTATGGATTTGATGAACCGGGTGTTCAGGCCATATATTGATTCGTTTGTCATAGTCTTCATTGATGACATTTTGATCTACTCACGTAGCATGGAGGAGCACGAGCAACATTTGAGAGTGGTACTTCATACCTTGCGGGAACATAAGCTACATGTTAAGTTCTCCAAGTGTGAGTTCTGGTTAGATTCTGTGGCATTTTTGAGACATGTTGTATCAGGCAAGGGTATTAAGGTAGATCCCATGAAGATCGAGACAATTCAGAGTTTGCCTCATCCTACTAAAGCGACTGAGATCAGGAGCTTCTTGGGGTTAGCAGGTTATTATCGTCGGTTTTGGGCTTCTCATCTATTGCGGAACCTTTGACTAGATTGATCCAGAAGGGTGCTCCGTTCCGATGGTCCAATGATTGCGAGGCGAGCTTTCCGATGCTCAAAACCGCATTGACTTCAGTACAAGTGTTAGTGTTTCCTTCTGGTTCAGGGATGTATATTGTGTATTGTGACGCTTCACGTGTTGGTTTGGGTTGTGTATTGATGCAGGAGGGGCGAGTTATTGCATATGCTTCACGTCTACTAAAGCCCCACGAGAAGCACTAACCTATACATGATTTGGAGTTGACTGTGATTGTTCATCCTCTCAAGATCTAGAGGCATTATCTTTATGGGGTGTCCTGTAAGGATTACAACTATCATCACAACTTGAAGCATTTGTTCAAGCAGAGGGATCTCAATTTGAGGCAGCGCAGGTGGCTTGAGTTACTAAAAGATTATGATATTGACATCCTTTATCATCTAGGAAAGGCTAATGTAGTTGCGATGCCTTGAGCAGAAATACAGAGAGTATGGGCAGTTTGGCATTCATTTCAGCAGAGGAGAGGCCACCAGCTTTGGACATTCAGGCCTTGGCTACTAGACTTGTGAGGTTGGATATTTCAAAGCCCAGCCGGGTTCTTGCATTCGTTGTCACCCAGTCTTCACTATTCGATCAAATCAAGGCTCGTCATTTTGATGATCAGCACTTATTGGTTCTCAGAGAGATGGTACTACAGGGTGGTGCCAAAGAGGTTGCCATCAGGGAGGATGGTGTTCTACGACTCTAGGGTCGCCTATGTGTCTCTAATGTTGATGGGTTTAGGGAAAAGGTTCTAGAGGAGGCACATAGTTCTTAGTATTCTATTCACCCAGGGGCTACGAAGATGTATCGCGACCTGAGGCAGCATTATTGGTGGCGGCGGATGAAGAAGGACATAGTTGATTATGTAGCGAGGTGCTTAATTGCCAGCAAGTTAAGTATGAGCATCAGAGGCTAGGTGGCCTACTCCAGCAGATGGTTATACCTGAGTGGAAATAGAAGCGCATTACCATGGATTTCGTAGTTAGGTTGCCGCAGACCTTGTGGAAATTTGATGCAGTTTAGGTCATTGTCGATAGGTTGACCAAGTCGGCACACTTTATTCCAGTTGCTACCACGTATTTTTCAAAGAGGTTGGCTCAAAATTACATTCAGGAGACTGTTCGGTTGCACGATGTGCCTGTCTCCATTATATCACATAGAGGCCCTCAGTTTACTTTGCATTTTTGGAGGGCAGTACAGATTGAGTTGGGGACCCGAGTAGAGCTCAGCACAGCTTTTCATCTGGTGACCGACGGGCAGTCGGAGCGGACAATTCAGATCTTGGAGGATATGCTCAAAGCAAGTGTGATTGACTTCGGAGGGCAGTGGGATCAATTCTTGCCTTTGGCCAAGTTTGCTTACAACAACAGTTATCAGTCCAGCATCAAGATGGCTCCATCGGAGGCTTTATATGGTCGGCGATGTCATTCGCCCATCGAATGGTTTGAGCCCGGCGAGGCTAAGTTATATGGTACTGATTTGGTAAAGGATGCCTTGGAAAAGGTAAAGTTGATCCAGGAACGACTTCGCACAGCACAATCCAGACAGAAAAGTTACGCGGATCAGAAGGCGCGTGATTTATCATTTATGGTGGGTGAGAAGCTTCTCTTCAAGGTCTCGCCAATGAAGGGAATCATGAGGTTCGAAAAGAAGGGCAAGTTGAGCCCAAGGTTCGTAGGTCCACTTGAGGTGTTGAGACGAGTTGGGGAGGTTGCTTACGAGCTTGCTTTGCCTCCCAGTCTATCACGAGTTCATCCAGTTTTCCACGTGTCTATGCTCTGGAGGTATCATGCCGACAGGTTGCATGTGTTAGACTTCAGCACGGTTCAGCTATATGAGACCCTGGGTTATGAGGAGGAGCCGGTTGGCCTTGTTGACAGAAAGTTCGCTAGTTGAGGTCCAAGAAGATTTCTAAAAGTTTAGTGGAAGGGCCAACAAGTCGAGGAGGCGCCTTGGGAGGCCGAGGAGGACATGTGGAGCAGATATCCACACCTATTCAGCACTCTAGGTATGATCCTAGACCCGTTCGAGGACGAACTTTTGTTTAAGAGGTGGAGATGTAATGACCCGATCGGTTATTTTGCTTTCTAGATCCTTGTTCCTCTAAATAAGATTCCCCGTATGTGCTTTTACTGTTTTATGACCTGCGGGGACAATTAGTTCGGGTTGAAATCGGAGCACTCTTTTAATGTTGGCTAAAAAAGACTAAGTTTGACTTAAGTCAACATTTTGAGTAAACGGCCTCGGAACCAGGATTTGACGGTTCCAATAGGTTTGTATGATGAATTTGGACTTGGGCGTGTCTTCGTTTCGGGTTTTGGATGACCAGGGAGCGTTTCGGTGCCTAATGTTGAAAGTTAGCGTATTGAAGGTTTAAAAGTTCTTCAAATTTGGTTTGGAGTAGGTTTTGGTATTATCAGGGTCCGTTTGGGATTCCGATCCTGGGAATAGTTCTGTATGGTGATTTAAGACTTGCACGCAAAATTTGGTGCCATTCTGAGTAGTATAGGTATGATTCTGCGCGTTCGGAGCAAGTTGGAAGAACTTGAAGTTCATAATTGATTCAATTTGGTTGGAGGTGTGATTCTTAGTTTTGGTGTTGTTTCCACTTTCCGAAGGTTCGAGCAAGTCCGTCTCATGATTTCAAACCTGTTGGTATGTTTGGACGAGGCCTCGGGGGCCTCGGGTGCAATCCTGATGATGAACAAATTGAGTTAGGACTTGAAAGGGGTTGCTGGTGCACCAGTTCTAGTGTGCCCGCACCTACTCGCATCTGGTTGCAGATGCGAGCCCGCAGGTGCAACTCTTGGTCGCAGAAGCGATCTAGGCAAGCTAACTGTGGCTTGCAGAAGTGGCAAGGGTTCCGTAGAAGCGGCCTCGCTTCTGCAAGGGAAGGGCCGCAGGTGCGAAGGGGTCGTCCAGGCCTGGAGCTGTAGAAGCGAGAGACGAGCCACAAAAGCGAGCTCGCAGATGCGATCTCCTCTCATCAGAAGCGGCCAGTGCTGGGCCTGAAGCTTTCTGCAGAAGCGGACCATGGTCCGCAGAAGCGGTGTCGCATATTCCTGGCGGCAGAAAGGTTCCATTAAAACGGGACTTAGGCCATTTTTGACTCATTCCTCTCACTTCTTGGGCGATTTTGGAGCTTCTTAGAGAGGGGTAAAACCCCTAGCTATTGGAGTAAATAATCTCTATCCAATGTAAGTTAAATACGTAGATTATGGGTAGATTTTAACATGTAAATTTTAGATTTTAACATGTAAATTTTTGAAAATTATGGGTTTAGATGAATAAACCTAGGTTTTGATAAAAATGAGATTTACCCACGAAAATAGTTATGGGATTGAGTGAAAATTATATATTTGAGTTTGTGAGGTTATGGGTAACAACTTTTTTCGAAAATTTTCGGATCCGGGCACCTGGACCTAGGGGTGAATTTTAAGAATCTTCCAATTTGGGTTGGGTAATTACTCTAATAGCTAAATCATTAATGTTTGAGCATATATTGATTAATTTTATACAACATTTGACTAGTTTCGAATTTGTTCGGCATCGAGTTGAGGCTTTAGGGTGAATTTGGGGCCGAAAAGTGAGCTTTGAGACAAGGTAAGTCATTTGCCTAATCTTGTAAGAGGGAATTTACCCCATAGGTGATTTAAATTGCTATTTGCTTCTAATTGTGGGGGCTACGTGTGCACGAGGTGACGAGAGTCCGTGTGTAGCTACTAACTTATGTCCGGGTAGTTTAGGACCCGAATCATGAAATACTTGTAATGTTTGCACCCTACTTGTTGATTAAAGTACATAAATTATATTGGAAATTGATAGAGGAATTGTAAAAGACCGAATTTCACTTGCTTGAGTTTTGGCGGGTTACTTGACTGTTAATAGAAATTGTGTTTCGTTGTACATTAGCCTTGTATTAGCTCTTAAATCGGTTGTTTATAAAGTATCCTCACTTCTTGTGGAGCGGGCCGAACGCCTCGGCAGTAGATAGATGCATCTATGGTTCATGCCACTCGACCTTCGGCAGTGTACACATTATTCTAGATCGGGCCGTACGAAGTTGGCATAATCGTGCGTGATAACACTCGAAATTTAATTATATATTGGATATCTTTTCATGGCTTGAGAGCTAAAATTATATAAGACAGAAATTAATTTGGGACTTACCATGTGTGAAAGAATTATTTACTTACTGCTTATTATTGAGTTATCATTATTATTTACATAACTCATGCTTATTTAGAACTTCTGTATTTCTTTATTGTTAGCCCACAGTAAGTATCGATGTCGACCCTTCGTCACTACTTCTTCAAGGCTGGACTTGATACTTACTGGGTATATGTTGTTTATGTACTCACGCTACACTTCTGCACTAACCGTGCAGGATTTGAGGCAGGTGCATCTAGCGGTCATACCGGAGCGCATCCCCGATACCCTGAGGTCTAGTGGTGAGCTGCTTCCTGAGCGGTTCTACAGCACCTAGAGCCTCTCTTTTGTACTTATGTTCTGTCTATTTTATTTCAGACAGTAGTTAGAGTTTTATATATTCTACTAGTGCTCATACACTTGTGACACCAGGTCTTAGCACACATTCTAGTAGACGTTATGGTTTTGGAGTACTCATATATCTATGATTGCACTCAGTTGCTTTCGTTTTACTTATTAAACTTTCTACTTCTTAAATCTCTTAATAAATAGAATTTAATTACTTGGAAACTTATTAAAAAGAGTAATCACGTAGTTAGTTCACCGTTAGCTTGTCTAGCAGCGACGTTGGACGCCATCACGGCCTATAAGAGAAATTGGGTCCTGACATTACTGCTGGTCCAATGAGCTGGGTTTTGAGTCTACTGGAGTCGTCGAAGGCCTAGAAAAACACTGGGTTATCTGTATTGGGCCTATCATGGGGCCTATAGTGTTCTTCTGTAATTATTCATATTTGATTATTTCATTCGGGCTCTAATAACTTGTAATAACGAATGATGGGGAAGTTAATAAAAGGGGGCTGGGGTATTCTAATATTTGTATGAAAGGGTAGAAATCATGCCTATAGGGTCTACGTACTTTATGTGCTATTTTTTTTTAATTTGCTTTATTTATGCCATCAATAGAAATCATGTCTATAGGAATCACGCACACACTTCACTTAATTTGTCAAAATATGTCGACTCAAGTAATTGCTATATTGTTTCATGTCTACTATTCAACACTTAGACAACATGTGATGCAATATATAAAGCGAAAACAAGAAAACAAAAGATAGAAGTAAGACACTCAATGAACTATCAAGACAACAAGTAGGAACTAGTCTACTTACCTTCTTGATGAAGTCACGGAGTACCTATACTATACGAACAACCCTCAAGACAACAATGGTCTTGCAAACTGTTCGATCAAACAAAGGAACAAGTTCAATTTTGAATCACAACAAAATTGGACAAGTTAATTCACACGATTTTGGGAGCAATGTGCTGCCGGTTTTTGATTGATAATAATGTCAAAATGTATCAAAATAATGAAGTGTTTAGGCTTATATAGAATGAGCCTTTACCTAAATCAACTAGGAAAAGAATAACTAGTTAACCTAAATCAACTAGGAAACAACTAATTAACAAAAAGGCCACAATTTGGCTAATTTAAAGAATAGTCACGCAGGACCAAACAAATAAGAATTAATATCTTCAATAACTACATAATAATACAACATAAACACAAATGTACATCTTCAACACAAGATTCGTCCATAGCAAGATTTATGGACGCTTGGATCTTCTCCAAGGCTAACCAACGCCTTTTCTTGTCTTATTCATAGATGGCATTGATAACAGTTGATCAAATTTATTTGCATCATTCTCCCCCTCTTGAGAGGATTTCGTCCTCGAAATCAAAGCACTGTCATGTCCGAAAGCAATGCTACTAGACAAGTCCATAACATAAGAGTTGTTATTGATATTCTGCGACATTTGACATGGTCCATCTCCTCGCGGAGCTAACTTTCCTTTCCTATGGTTCGGAAATCTTTCCTTTCGGAAGTGCACCCAAACCCAGTCATCTTTCTTTAAGTCCAGCTTCTTCCTTCCTTTATTCTTCTTGACCGCTACCTTGTCATAAGCATCCTCCAAAATTTTCCTCACCTTAGCATGCAATTCGAGCAACGCAACTGCTCGGTTTTCTCCGTCAACGCTAATAACTGCATCTCTCGGCAAAGGAACAAGATCAAATGGTATCAAAGGATTAAAACCATAAACATATTCAAATGGAGTAATTCTAGTCATTCGATGAACAGTTCTATTATATGCAAACTCCATAATAGGTAATCTATCATCCCAAGTGCCGGACTTCCCTTTGGTCAAAGCTCGAAGAAGAGCTCCCAAGGTTCGATTAACAACCTCGGTTTGACCATCAGTCTGTGGATGATGTGATGTAGAAAACAAAAGTTTGGTGCCAAGAGCACCCCACAAACACTTCCAAAAGTGACTCAAAAACTTAGCATCCCTATCACTAACAATAGTTCGAGGCACACCATGCAACTTTAATACATTAGCAATGAACAAAGAAGCAACATGTTGTGCATCATCACATTTTTTACAAGGAATAAAATGAGCCACCTTAGAAAACCTATCAACAACCACATAAATGCTATCATGACCTCCCCTAGATCGCGGCAGCCCCATCACAAAATCCATCGAGATATCTACCCAAGGACTAGTAGGAACGGGTAAGGGAGTATACAAACCATGATTATTAGACCTAGACTTAGCTCTTTTACACTCAAAACACGCTCCACATATTCTCTCCACATCTCGCCTCAGCTTAGGCCAATGGAACTGTTCCGCTAATATAGCTAAAGTCTTGTCTACCCCAAAGTGTCCCGTCAAGCCCCCACAATGCGCCTCACGCACCAACAACTCTCGCCACGAGGACTCGGGTATACAAAGAACTACTTGTACTTGGAAGAATACCAGGGAAGGAACTAGTGATGGTTCTACCTTAAGACATGAACATGATTGTACTGTTTGTGAGGTACAGAGTGACGAGGTATAAATTTACGGGGTATTACAATAATAATGTCAAAAGGTATCAAAATAATGAAGTGTTTAGGCTTATATAGAATGAGCCTTTACCTAAATCAACTAGGAAAAGAATAACTAGTTAACCTAAATCAACTAGGAAACAACTAATTAATAAAAAGGCCACAATCTGGCTAAGTATAAGAAATAGTCAGGCAGGACCAAACAAGTAAGAATTAATGTCTTCAATAACTACACAATAATACAACATAAACACAAATATACATCTTCAACCCAAGATTCTTCCACAGCAAGATTTATGGACGCTTCGATTTTCTCCAAGGCTAACCAATGCCTTTTCTTGTCTTGTTCATAGATGGCATTGATAACATTTGATCAAATTTATTTGCATCACATAACATACATTCACCACACATCATGATGCAAGAAAATAAAGACAAGATAAAAAAGAAGACACAATTGATAATCAATTGGACAATAACTAGAAGAACTAGTCCTAGTTACCTTCCAAAAGGATCAAAGGCACCTATCTTATGCAACAATCCTCAAGAGAATAACAATCTCTTGCAAATTGAATGATCAAACAAGGTTGTACAATTTGGAGTCCACCAAATCACAACTAGTCTCAACTAGAGAGAAAAGTTTAATATTCATATATTTCAAGATA
>MCJB01003106.1:0-10473 GCA_002018475.1 Nicotiana obtusifolia
CACACATGCCACTGGTGATGATGACGAGGAGGTGCATCGTGATCAGTATGGCAGGATCATTATCGTCCCTGAGGGTGACGGATAAGAGTTATTTGTTATTTTTAATGTTTATTGTTTTCTACGGTTTTACTAAGATATTAATGTGTCTTTTTTTTTAATTACATTAAAGGTTTATCCCTAGTAATGTTACTACGAGGATAATCACCCAGGCAACTCGAAAGTCATATGATGGCCCTTATGCGACTTGGAGTGATTTTTCATTCTCGCTTAAGGAGGCAATTTTCAATGAATTTAAGGTATAAATATTCTTTCAAGCAGTACAATTATTTATATTTATGGTATTTCCATGTAAATACTTAACTTCTCAAATACAGAGCAAGTGTGTGTGGGAACACCGCTATAATGCGGAGGTGGCTGCTAACTTCCATCTCAAGGCTCGCAAGCGGTTGTCTCATTGCTTTTCCAACGCTAGGAAGTCGAACACGAAGCCCTCTTGGTTGCAAGATCGTCTATGGGATGATCTGCAAAGGCAATGGCTAGCCACAGATTTCCTAAAGAAGAGCGAGCAAGGAAAGAAAGCTTGTGCTTCGGAGACGTGAGGCTCTCTGCACACTGGAGGTGCGATCAGCCTCGATTCAATAAAGAGGAAAATGGTACGTAATTGCTTAATTTAATTTTAATTTTCAACGTCTAATCTGTTTATTAACTAAAATTTATGACTTTTCAGGAGAAGAAGTTAGGCCGTCCGATGAGGCAAGATGAGTTATTCAAGCAAACTCATATTGTCAAGAAGAAGAAAGATTCGGACGAAAAAAGGTGGGTCGAGGACCGAGCCTCGGCTGTACATGTAAGTTTTCAATTTTCATTAAGTACTTTGGTTTAGTTTTATATAACTTTTGAATACTAATTTAATTTTTCTTATAGAGTCGCTTCACAGCTGAGTTGGAAGAATTTGTACGCAGCCAGCCACAATCTTCATCGGGCGAACCAATCCAACCGTCGGACGAGGATGCTGAAAGACTATGGACGCAGGCTACTGGCGGTCCAAAAGGGGGGAAGGTATACGGGCTTCCCGCTAAGAAATTCCACCTCTATAGGTGTGGAATGCAAGGAATAGGCACTTCCTCGCAAGCGGAGCAACTTGATGAGGAGTGCCTCTCCTCTATGCGGGAGAATTTGGCAAAGCTCACAGCCGAGCTAGAAGCTGCCAAGGAAAGAGAGAAGGTTAGAGAAGAAAGAGAAAAGCTTAGAGATGCTCAGTATGCTGCCATACAAGAGCAGCTCAAATCTCTCTTGGCTTCTGGCTCTTTTCCGATTCCCCGGTCACGTGAATCATCGCCGGATGATAATCTTGATGATGACACTTCATCCGACGATGACACTCATGATGTAGACATTAGTAGACGTTGAATTGTAATAATAGCTTATATAATGTATAAGTTCATTTGAACTTTATACCTTGTTATTGTTTAATGTTGTTGTTTAATGATGTTGTTTATTGTTGTTGTTATTCTCGTTGTTGTTTATTGTTGTTGTCGTTCTTATTGTTTGTTGTTGTTGTTGTCGTTATTATTATTTTCATGGCATAAACTGCCTATTTTAGGAATTTGGTAAGCTGGCATGTGGTGTAGCTGCCAAAACAGGCAATTTCTGGAAAAAATGAACCAAAAAAGCGACCAACTTTGGTCTCAAGTTGGTCGCTGTTTTGCTGAAAAAAAAAATAAACTGCAAATTAGCGACCAACCTTGGTCGCTTGTTGGTCGCAAATATATAAAAAAAAAAATTAAAATTTTTCATTAGCGACCAACTTTGGTCGCTATACTACCCAGTTGGTCGCTAATTAAGAATTTAAAAAAAATAAATAATTAATTTAGCGACCAATATTGGTCGCTATTTCCCAGAATATATTAATTTAAAAAAAAATAGGGACTAACTTTGGTCGCTAATTTGTGACCAAAGTTGGTCTCTATATGTTTTTCCGGAATGTTTGGTCCATTTTTTGGTAGAGACCAATGTTGGTCGCAAATTAGCGACCAACTTTGGTCGCTATTTGTTTGTGACCACCTAAATACTGACCAGGCCATTTTGGTCTCTTTTTGGTCGCTTTTGTGCAAATTGTGACCAACTTTTATCGCTTTTTTCGATTGCTTTTCACCTGTTTTCTAGTAGTGAAAGAGTATTAAAGCGGTCTCAAATGACGATCAGTGTGGTCCTACAATGCCACTACTGGTAGGATATGCACACAACATCGAGTGAATTCGGTGAGTTTATGCCCAGTGAGATCATCGAACCGCTCCTCCGTCTTACCCCTCGAAGCAAGTCTTAAAATTAATGTAGGAAAGAAAATAACAACAATATATAGCAATATAATAGTAAGAAGCAGGTAAGACAATAGCATACAGGTACAAGCCAAATGTTACGATCCAAATCCTACCAATATTATGATGGTACCTAGCACTGCCGGCTATGTGAATCACATAATCATTATAACCAAATTCTGTAATACTTAACAAGAATTATAATTGATGTCTAATAACAACATAGATTGATGATCATAAGTCTTATATAATATGGAAATATTATGAGTGGAGTCTAATAACAATGTGGATAGATGATCGTAAGTCTGATACAATACGAAAATACTGACACAAATCCCCTAAGAACTAGTAATAACACGTCATGGCCGACTATTATGAATAATAAAGCAACTGTCTGTAATATAGTACAAACACCATCTGAATAAAAGAAGCAGTAATGACTAGTAAGAGAAGGTGGCTCCAACGAATAAAAAACAGCTCACCATCAAGTCTCCAATCAAGCTTCAAAAGTAGGCTCCCTAACGTGTCTCATATGAAGATGAAGATGCATATGTACGATGCATGACTGCCAACAAAACATGTAATTCGACATACATACAATATATAATGTTAGCATGTAAAGGGATGCATATAACAAGATACTATCACGGAGAAGATGCTAAAGAAGTCATGCAACAAGAAGAGATCACATAAAGCATATAAGACAAGAAGTACCTAAATTATCCCGATAAGGAAAGCATATAGTATCTACATATATGCTCGTCATGTTGCATATACGCTACTCCAAAATATGTAGCACTTGACAAATAAGTCTATTTTAGGAAAACATCTCTTAAGTTGAGGTTTACCCAGATACTTAACTTAATCGGGGAAAGCTTCAACCTTCACCACTTTAACTCGCTCCAAAGCCTCTAAACATTCTCAATTTGTCAAAGAGAACTTAATGAAAGTACCCCGGGGGGTTGTAAATCTTTCTTTTCTTTCACTAGGGAGTTGATTATTTTAATGTTAGTCGACTGAATCCTTTATGCGAGGTAGATATGAAGTAAGTCCATAAAGTAAATTGCAGAAAAATGACATCAGATATTTTATACTGGTTTAGATTCAATGTGAATCCTACTCCAGTCCCCTTGGGTTGCTAGGGAGTTCTCTTCTGAGTATTTGAAATCTTTGGTACAGGTGTGTTGATGTTGTTATACGCCAACAGTTTCTTCGCTATGTATGTTCTTTTCTTGGTTTTGATACAATGCCTCACCAGTGATTCTTTTATCTCTTTCGTCTCTCTCTAGTTACACAGTAAATAAAATAGACTGCAATACTTGTTCGGAGTAGAACAAAGATATTGGTAAATGGTTCGACCTCTTATTGTATATATGTAATTTGAGTGCCAGTCTTCTCCGTATGATAGATCCTTAGATGATGGGCAACCCAAGGGAGTTGATATGTAGAATCAATCCTAATTGATTTCTTCCAAGAATAAGAGAGTAACTTTGTATACTTAGTCCCTGAAGATTGGTGTGATAGCCGTTGCTTCCTTGATGGACGTGATTGATTATTCTCTGCAAATCTTCAACGCAGATTGATTGCTATGCCTTCCGTAGATAACTGGAATCAAATATTTGTTCTCCTTGATGCTCGTAATCATGGCATAATTGATTCCTTAATCCTTGCTTCTGGATCTTCAGTAGAATCTTACTCCTTAATCAATCTTTCTGGATCTCGAATAATATCTTGATTTATTCTTCATTCGTACTCTTCCACTTTGCTTTCTGACTTCCTTCTTTGGAATTATTTTCCTACAATAGAAGTAAGTTATTTTTCCATCATTAAAACATATATCTAACAATCTCCCCCTTTTTATGATGACAAAATAATTTAATTCATTTTACTTCCCTATTTATTCCGTCTTCAGTCAGCTCCCCCTCAACTTGCTGTCAGGTCTTTTGAGTCAGCTCCCCCTCAACTTGTTTCCTTCTCATGTGAGTTGGTTGGTCGACTCCTTTCTAGTTAGTTGACTTGTCGCCCCTTCCCAGCTAGTTGACTCAAATTCACCTGCAAGTTAGTTGATCCTTTCTCCCCCTTTGTCATCAATCAAAAGAGGACTAAGCAAGTTGTATTACTATGAGATAATAAGTTTAATAATTACAGTCATCCAGATAATCAAAAAAACACGGAAGCATCCAAAAAAACATCCAGGACATGAGAAAAAAATTTTCTTGACACAACCAACATTAATCAACGACGAAGAAAGTAGGTAAAGGTATTGCAGATGGCTTCCTTAAGACGGTCAAAGCTTGCGTTCATTGAGACTGCGATTCCATCAACATAATCATGACTTCCTTGAAGGCTTTTACTGCTTTTCTGTAGTCTTTCTGAACCATGACTCTCAACTTTGACACATCAGAACCTGTTTTCTTAGAACTTCGTAGATATCACCAACTAAAGACTGGGTTATCAGGAGCAGATCTTTGATGGAAGTCAGCTCGTTGTCAAGTGCAGCAATCTTTGCAAGTAATTCTGGATTGTTGACAGCAGTCTGAGAAGTATCACCCTTTACCTTGGAGCTAGCAGGAATCACTTTGGCTTCATCTAAGCACCATCCACAACAACATAACCCATACTGACAAATGCACTATTGTTATAACACTTGGAGACAGGTACATAGGGGTAGTTTGAGAGAGGTATATTGAAGGCTTCGAGGAGGTGAGTGATAACCATCCATAGGGAAGACTCAATGGTTCTTCAACATATTCTATCATAAAATTGATTACCCAAGACGACAACTTCACTTTGTTCTTGGTGAGAAGGCAGTAGACCAAAAATGTGTCTCTTTGAGATAGTGTGGTGTAGGATCCTGTTCTAGGAATTATGGTGGTGGCAACAATGTGGGCAAGAACACGGGTTTCAAAGTTGATGTCACTAGGTCCTAATTGATTAAGCAAGGGATCAGGTAGGGAATCAGCAAGACATTGTTTGGCTTGTTAAAATGACACTTCAAAATGTTCAGGCCAAGAGTTTTTAAATAGAGCAGAGTAACCAGAACTTTTATACTTAAACAGAGAATCAAAGGTAGAATAGTCTAGAATGATACGCTGACCTAGCACGAGGGACTCAATCCTATCAGATTTGGGGAACGAAGATTTGCATAGAACATGCGAACAAGATCTTCATAAACTTTTAGGGGGTTTAGAACAAAGAAATTTTCCCATCTTTAAAAACTAAAGAAGTCTTTTACCCTGCAATTTATGGCATTCATCTCTTCCAGATTGACGATTCTTCCATGAGCGATTGATTTTCCCTTGAAGGTGAAAAACTTGTCTCTGTTGGGTGAATTCCAATAGTTCACTTCTGACTTTAGCACACTATCTAAGTCTATCTTCACTTTCTTTGGGGTGTAGGCTTCAACTCCTTCTTCTATAAGACGCTTTTCTAGGTCTTTTCAGTAAGACTTCGAGCATCATCGGAGATGTCTACCCTAGAAGATGAGAAGTCCTAAGAGTGATTAGACCCAATAGTGATGGGTTCTAATGGTTGAGTAAGGATTTTTCCTTTGGACCGGGTGCTTTTGCGAGTGGAGGCAGAAGGGATTTTCGAAGCTTTAGCCATTGGAGAGATAGGATGAAGATTACAATGTGAGGGTTTAAGGAGGAGGAAGTCTTAAGAGAGGAAGAGAGATGTGAAAAGGCGAGATAGAAGCGACGTGGTTGATGGGTGCAGAAAAAGAGAACAAGCACGATTGATTGATTTAGTTTCCATCTCGATTTACTAAAAAGGTAGAAAGAAAGACTAAAACTGGAGGCATCTCATTAATGCTATTGGCGGCAATGATGAGATACGACGGTGCTAAAAGATTTCCTACCAAAATCACTAACACACACATTCTTTGAAGTAATTTCGAAGGCCTATTTAGAAAAAGTAATAATGCCAAGTATGTCCCTAAGGTTTTGAAATCTGTCTTCTAAGAGAGGCTTAGTGAAAATATCAGCTAATTGATTATCAGTACTAACAAACGATAATCCAATGTCACCCTTAAGAACATGATCTCTAGTAAAATGATAATTGACATCTATATGCTTTGCCCAAGAATGATGCACTTGATTTTTTGACAAACAAATAGCAATAGAATTGTCACAAAAAATTTTAACAGGCTTAAAGGAAAGATCATAGTCACTTAGTTGGTGAGTTATCCAGAGTAGTTGAGCACAACATTGTCCGATAGTAATGTATTCAGCCTCAGTTGTAGATAGTGCAACTGATCCTTGTTTCTTACTATTCCAGGAGATGAGTGATTTTCCTAGTAATTGACATGTTCCACTTGTGCTTTTCCTATCATTTATCTCCTGCAAGATCTACATATGAAAAACCTTCAAGCTAAAAATTGTTAAGACTTGGATACCATAAACCATGTGATATAGTCCCAATGAGATATCTAGTAATTCGTTTCATTGTAGTTAAGTGAGACTCTTTGGGAGCTGACTGGAACCTGGTACATCTGCACACACTAAACATTATGTCAGGTCAACTAGCAGTTAGGTAAAGTAGAGATCCAATCATTCCACGATATTTTGATTCATCCACCAGTTTTCCTTCCTCATCTTTGTCAAGGGATGTAGCTGGACTCATGGGAGTTCTAAGCGCCTTTGCGTTGCTCATTCCAAATTTTTGTATCAGTTACGTCGTGTACTTTGCCTGACATATGAAGATACCTTTATTTGATTGATGAATTTGAAGTCCAAGGAAGAACATGCTTTGCATGAGATGTGATAATTCCTTGCATAAGATAGGGTTAGCACTTCCAAATATAATATCATCAACATAAATTTGAATAATGAGCTTACCTGATTATGACCTTTTGATAAAGAGAGTAGTGTCGATCTTACCTTTTGAGAAGCCATGACTACCAGAAATGAACTTAGTCTTTCATACCAGGTTCTAGGTGCATGTTTTAACCCATAGATAGCCTTAGTCAACTTAAACATATGGTAAGGAAATTGTGTTTCAAACCCAGGAGGTTGTTTAACATAGACTTCCTCATCGATAAAAACATTTAAAAATGCAATTTTAACATTCATTTGAAATAATTTAAAACATCTAAAAGAAGCATACACAAGTAAAATACGAATCGATTCTAACCGAGGCACCAGAGCAAAAGTTTGGTCATAGTCGACTCCTTCCTGTTAGGAGTAGCCTTGCTTTATTTCGGATGACTTTGCCTTGTTCATTCAATTTGTTTCTGAATACCCATTTGGTTCCTATAATTACTGCATTTGTTGGCTTGGGTACCAATTTCCAAACTTGATTTTTGTCAAACTGATCAAATTCTTCTTGCATAGCTTGTACCCAACTTGAATATTTCAAAGCTTCGTCGACTTTCTTTGGTACTATTTGAGATATGAGTGCAATGTTAGTCTTTTTCTTTAGAGCTCCTCTGGTTTTCATTCCGTCGTTTGGATTTCCTATGATAAACTTCTGTGGATATTCAGGTTTGCTTCTCTATTCGTTCAGTACTGCTTCAGCATGTTGAGTAGTTGACCCTTTCTGAGATTCAGCATGCTCGCCGGTAGCTTCATTAGTCGACTTTGAGATTTCATTTCCATTGTCAACGGATTCTTTTGAATCGATCTATTCACTGATCTTGGGTTGATTTTGGCTGATATCTTCATCACCTGCAAGGACTTCTTTCTCGCTTATAGAGTTATTATCATAAAAAATAACATGAATTGATTCCTCTATATGCAAAGTACACTTGTTATAAATTATAAATGATCTACTGTTATCAGAGTAACCGAGATATATACCTTCATCACTTCTTGGATCAAACTTACCGAGGTTATCCTTACCATTATTATGGGCAAAACATTTGCTTCCAAAGGAATGAAAATATCCAATGTTAGGTTTCTTGCCTTTCCATAGTTCATATGGAGTCTTCTTTAGAACGGGTTGAATCAAACACTTGTTTAGTATATGACATGCTCTGCTGACTGCTTCTGCCGAGAAGTAATTTGGTAGAGAATGCTCTAGTATCATGGTTCTAGCCATGTCCTGCAATGTTCTATTTTTACGTTCAACAACCCCATTTTGCAATGGTGACCTTGGTACTGAGAAATTATGAGTGTATCCTTGGTCATCGCAGAATTCCTCAAATGATCTAATTTCAAATTCTCCTCCATGATTACTCTGAATAGTTGAGATAAGGTACCCCTTTTCTCTTTCTATCTTTTTGTAGAAGATCTCAAAGTTCTTTAGAGCTTTATCTTTGTGAGCCAAAAATATTACCCATGTAAAACGTGAGTAGTCATCAACAATAATGAAAGCATACCTTTTTCCTCCTATACTGGCAGTACTAGTAGGTCTAAACAAATCCATATGCAAGAGCGGAAGAGGTTTGATTGTAGAAACAATATCTTTGGGTTTGAAAGAAGTGCTAGTTTGCTTACCAAGTTGACATGCATCGCATACATTATTTCTAGAATAGTTGAGCTTAGGAAGGCCAATATCCAATTCATGCTTGGATAGTTTTTCAATCAAATGCATGCTGGTATGACCAAGCTTTCTGTGCCAAAGCCACGGATCATCGGGGATGGATGCTAGACAGATATGACTATCCATATTATCAATTCAATCTAAAATGTAGACATTTCTATACCTTTTCCCGGAAGGATGATTTTACCTGATTTGTCTTTAATAGCATACCTAGTTTCTTGAATTTCACTTCATATCCAGAATCGCATAGTTGACTGATGCTTAGCAGATTGTAATTCAGTCCGTCTACAAGATAAACTTCTGTAATATCACAGTTATTGTTAAATGGAACTGTTTTGGTACCAACAATTTAGCCTTTTGAGTCATCAACAAACTTGACATTTCCTCCATTGGTTTTGGTGACTTCTTTGAATAGATTTTTGTCGCCCGTCATGTGACTAGAACACGAACTGTTGAGATACCATTTTCTTTTTCGACTTTTCCTGTGGTGTTCCTGCAAAGAAAGATTATTACCTTCTTTTAGGTACCCAAGCTTGCTTGGATCATTTTTGGTTAGTTTTATTAATATCTGAGCCATTTTTAGGCTTCCAAATCTATTCGGAAATATTAGAGTTACGAAATCTACAAAAGGAGTACTTTCGAACAGTTTTATTGTAATAATGACAAACAGTAATGGATTTCTCACTAGATCTACTAGTGGTGTCTTTTCTAGTAGTCTCATTTCCAGCAGGTCGTTTGCCAGTTGACTTATGGGTTGTCTAGTTAGACCTGACGCAACTGTGACTAGTGGATTTGCGCATGTCATTGAGTTGCAATTGCAATTCTTGAACTTCCTCTTGAAGAACATCTCTTTCGATTTCACACACTTGAAGTTTAAGTTCCAGTCTTTCTTTTCCCTATTAAGTCTATTTAATTCATTCAACATTTCTGAGACTCTTTCAGGGTAAGATCAAGAATATCTTGTAAAATTCATTACATCTTTCACAATTATAGGGTTTTACCTCACTTGTTTCACCGCATGCCAAGAAGAAATTTTCAGTTTCTTCTTTGCTGTCATCATCTGATGCATCTTCATCATCCAGCAGCTATAGTATTTGTTCATATCATTTTCCAAGATGTTCATGAAACATAAATTTGCTATTTCTTCATGTTCTCAGCTGTGTTCATCACTCTAGCTTCTGAAAGATTTGTTCTTGGTAAAACTTGTAGAGGCTTTCCTTTTGAGTTCTGGGCATTCAGCTTGAACATGGCCATACCTTCCACATTCAAAATATTTTTCATTATTTTTTTCTTGTTCATTAAATTGTATGGTTCTTTTGGATGACATTTTTCCCTTTTTCGTATTTCTATATCTTTTCATCAGTCCACTCATATTTTTCGAGACCATGGCAATTTCCTTTTCCAGCCTCTGCATCATCATCATTGCCATTTTCAGATCCTTCAGTTGTGGTTTTGAAAGCAATGGTTTTCTTCTTTTCTTCCTGACCAATGAAAGAAGTGTTGTCCATTGAAATATGGCGGCCTTACTTAAGATGTCCCTTCTTGAAATAGTGCACCAATAGTTACTTTATTTGACATGATCTTTTCTCACTTGCTGTTAAGCAAAAGGGTAAATATGTGAGATCTGCTTTGGTACCAATTGAACGTACAAGAGGGAGGTGGGGGGGGGGGG
>MCJB01003107.1:0-10472 GCA_002018475.1 Nicotiana obtusifolia
AGCTGGTCGCGAGTTCGAAGGCCTCTCTTATGCGAAGTATTAGAAGCCCTAGTGGCTGGCCCTTCGACTTCTATTGTCGTAGAAGGAAGAGATACGCCCTAAACGACCTCCGCCGATCTCGGAACCTCAGACGCCAGCTCGACGTCATCTTCAATAACTATGGTCGTCGTCTCACGGAGGGTAAAATTATCCATCACAGAATCTACGGCCTGTGCAACCCCGTCGCCAACGTCCACTAACCTCCTCTTACAGGGCACCAAATCCCCGTCACTTGGCAATGATTCCTCCTCTTCGTCCACAAAGGGGAACTTGGAGGCTCCGCTGACGAAGTATCCGCATATGAAGAAGAAATTGATGCTGAAGCAACAGTAGGTGGAACCGAAGAGTGAGCAAGCCTAGCCGCGGTCATAGAGGGGGTAGAAGCTGAAAAGGAAGCAGCTTTCCTCTTACGGAATGCAGGTTTGGGAGCTCTCGGCCTCCTCGAAGGCCCTCAAGATGGAATTGAAAGAAGCACAAAAGAAAAGAAGATAAACCAGAGCAAACTATAAAAGGTAAATGACTAAGAGTCCAAAACTAAGAAACCCACCGGTTAAGGAGGGCGTAGGCCCAAACTTCTTGAAAAAGCCCGGCCACTCATGAATTCCTGCGATGTGAGGGAAGAGTCGGCTGACCCAATCAGAAATGTCCCCGACCAAAGAAGGGGGTGTAGTCTTGGCTGCATAAGAGAGGAGCAAGAAATTAGAACCCACAACTAAGCAAGCAAATCAAATGCCTCAACGAAGAGAAGTTAGACACTTACGAATATAATTCCATGTTTCGGGGAAGCTGTCTGCATTGGCCACCACGACCTCGGTTCTAACGAATAAAAAATTGTGCCAGAATTGACGGTTAGCCTTGTCATCCATCTTCACCACCAAGAACTTTCCCCCTCGATGGTGAAGGTTTAACATTGTCCCCCGATAGAAACTAGGGGGAAAGATATGCATCAAATGCCGAAGTGTGATCTCGAACCCGGCTAATTCCTCAAACTTAGTAAGCATCCTTATAAGCTTATAGATATACGGTGCGAGTTGAGCCGGGAAAGCACCATAGAAACGGCAGAACTCCTCTGCCACTGAAAGAAAGGGAAGAGTGTAGCCGACATGAAAGGGGTAGGCGTAGAACGCACAATTACCTGGGCGGTGGACTTGTACCATATCCCGCGCTGCAAGGACCAACTCGATGCCAGCGACAATGCCGAAATAGTCCTAAGCTCTAATAAATCGGCCTCTTTCATCCGCGACTCGAAGATCTTGGGCTCAGCTTCAGGCGTCTTTGTAAAATCAGACCTGACTTTCTCACCACGAGGAATTATCTGCTCCACCGTAAGGAAGTTCTCATCCTCAACGGGAACAGAGACGCCAACTGCATGAGGAGGCAAAATCATCGCCAAGGGAACCTGGTTACTTTCTTCGTTGGGACTAGAAGATACATTAGCCATAGTTCTAACGAAAGAGAGGGTATTCAAGTAGAGAAGAATTAAAAGCAACAGGGATCGCTAGAGCTTGAAAAGAAGATACACAACAATGGAATCCACTCATCAAGGCCGTCTGAGGCCAGCCTCAATAAGCGGAGGGACTAACTGTATAGGTCAAAACCTTTCCTAAAGTATTTAAGACAAGATAAAGCTAAAGAAAGAGTCTTCAATCCGTCATCAGTCGAGGTCGACCAGGAAGTAGTGAGATTCGTGGTCGTGATGTCAATAATGGTCGTGGTCGAGTACCGTTGGCAAAGCTGTAATGGCTAGTTGTGGAAATAGAATATTAAAGAGATTATTCTATTGGATATTCTCTGCACTTGTACTATTAGGTTTGTTAAGATGTGTCTAATATAAATAGACAAGTGGACAATGGTGTAGGTATGTGCCATTCATTCGACAAGAATAGACTTTTGATAAAAGATTCTCTCCATCTTACAGAGATACAAAAATTACCTTTTCATTTAGATTCGTTTTCATATTATTCTTCAACTTTCCACCAAATCCAAGAATAATTCGAACACTCTGGGATTTGTCTGTCACTTCTCATTGTCAGGAGGGGAATCAACTAGTTCATACTTTATTGGGTGAATCACTCCTCCCATTTACTTAAATTTCATTTATTGTTATTTATTGCTAGTTATTGTTATATTATTACTCATACTATTTGGAATAGTTAATGTATATTGTAGCCAACTTTCCATCGGATCCGTCCAACATTATTCACCTTTTCAGAAGCAACATCTAGAGAATTATTATTGACTAATTTTAACCCATTATTATATAAATTTAATTGTTTTAACCGAAAGTTATACTTTTTGATCAAATAATTCGGCGCCGTCTTTGGGGATTTCCTAGTTAATTATTAGTTTCTTCTAGTTCCATCACAAACACGGATCACTAATGTTAAAAAAAGAAGAGAGAAACAAGAACAAGACCTCATTTCTTTGTGTGCACCAACCCAAATATGGTAGGTAACAGGGAAGAAAAGGGGAGAATAATTAGTGACCTCCCAACTAACCTCCTGAACATCATCAACGAAAGCTGTGAAACAACAGATGAAGGTGCAATGCCTAATGCCTCCCCTAGGCGAGATGGGTCACCGCCTCCTCATTGCAGCATCACAAAATCTCTTGGTCAGAAAGCCTCCACATCTGTGGGGGAAGAGACACCCCTAACTGTAAAAAAGCTCCTCAAAGCATGGCTAACGACACGCTAACCAGAGTCCTCAACAAGCTCGCCCGAGACGCAGCTATAGAAAATGCAAGGATTTGCATTGTACAGCCGGCAGACGAACAGTGCAACCAGCTCCCTCCACCTCCAATGACAGGTATTACTCATGACGTCAACGATAATGCAGGTGAAAACGCTCTTGCAATCATTTTGAAAAAGGTTGGAGGAAATGGAGAACGAGAGCAAGGTGCTCTGAGATCAAATGAAAGAATACGAGGAAAGGGTCGATAAGATACCAGGCGCCCCCAAGCTATTGCCTAAAAGAGACGCTGGCCGGTTCGTCGAACAGCCGTACAGTGATGATGCAACCCCACATGCCATACCAAAAACCTTTAAAATGCCTCTCTACCTCAGGATATATGATGGCGCGACACATCCTGAAGATCACGTGATTCACTATGTCACCGCTGTGAAAGGAAATGATCTCGCCAAAGAACAAGTACCCTCTATTTTGTTGAAAATATTAAGTGAACCCCTCACAGGAGGAGCGTTGACATGGTATCACAACTACCTGCACGATCCATTGAAACTTTTGAAGAGATGGCCTATAAGTTTGTAACGGCCCATGCTGGGGCCAAAAAGACCGAGACAAGAGTGAATGACATATTTGCTATTAAACAATCTCCGGGAGAGGGATTGAGGAACTTCCTCGCCCAATTCAACCGAGTAAATATGGCCCTGTCGAATTTGTCAGAAGGAATGGCGGTCGCAGCCTTCCGGAACGGGCTGAGCAAAGATGATTTGAGGGAGATTAGAAAGCTATTAAGTCAGCTGACGAAGTACCCCTAACCACTTGGGATGAAATACACAACGCATATTGTGGCGACGTCCGAGCAGATGAGGATGACCTCTACGGACCAACTCATCGACTGACCTCGGTACAGGCCGAATCCAGAAAAGATCGAAGAAATGATACCAAAAGAGACCTCGCAGCTCCGTGACCCAACAAGGAACTATACCAATCATATGTCAGAGCGGCCATTGCGCTGTCTGTCAGGTCGTAAATATGTTGCGACAAGGACAGCTCAAAGAGTTGCAGAGCGACTAGGGAAGGACAAACTTTGCTAGAGGACATGAACAACATCTAGGACAAAGAAAAAGAGGCATAGCAATCAACAGGGTCGAGGTCGAGGTCGATATGCAACGATAGCGAGGACGTCATCAGAGACCCTAATATGGTCAAAGCTACGGGATCGACCATAGAAGACCTTAACCTCGTTCAATTAGAAACCATCGATCACTGCAAGAAATCTTACATCGGCTGTAAACTTCAGGAACCATGTAAATTCTATCAATTCTTAACTAATAACACGGATTTGTTCACTTTCAGCCATGCAGATGTGCCGGTTATCCCAAAGGAAATCACCACGCACAAACTGAATGTCGACCCACTCTACCCCCAGTGAGGCAGGCCAGGCATAAGTTCAACTCCGTGATCAATGACGCATACGCGAAGAGGTGGAAAAACAATTCGAAAATGGCTCTATTAGGGAGTCGAAGTACCCCCAGTGGGTCGCCAACGTGGTCATGGTGAAAAAGAAGAATGGGAAATGGCGGATGTGGGTGGGTTTCAAAAATTTGAACAAAGCATGGCCCAAGGATTCATTTTCATTACCCCATATCGACCAATTCATCGATGCAACGGTCAGGCACGAATTGCTGAGCTTCTTGGATGCCTATTCAGGCTATAATCAAATCCTCATGGAAGAAAAGGATCAGGATAAAACCATATTCATCACCCATCAGGGAAGGTACTGTTACAGGGTCATGCCTTTCGGACTGAAAAACGCAGGGGCAACTTATCAGAGGTTGGTGACGAGGATGTTCAAAGGTCAACTCAGCAAACCGATGGAATTTTTATATAGACGACATGCTAGTCAAGTCCAAAACAAAAGAAGATCACATCGACCATCTGAGAGAAACCTTCGACATAAGCAAACGATACGGAATGAAACTGAACCCTGAAAAGTATGAATTTGGCATGGCAGTATCACTGCAGGGAATCGAGGTCAATCCTAACCAAATCAAAGGCATCAAGGGGATACCAGAACACTTGACCACCAAAAAATAGATCCAGAGGTTGACTGGCCGTCTCGCTGCCCTTTCAACGTTTATTTCAGGATCATCGGATAGGTGTCACAGATTCTTCGGCGTACTTAAGAAGGATAACGGCCTCCAATAGACTTCTGAGTGCGTCCAAGCTCTGAAGGAATTAAAGGCATACTTGTCGTCACCGCCATTGCTTTCAAAACCGGAGCCAGGAGAACGTCTCCTCGTCTACCTTGCTGTATCCGAAGTAGCTGTGAGCGCAGTCCTAGTTTTAGAAAATAAAGGTACACAGTCTCCCATCTATTACATTAGCAAACCACTAGTCGACGCCAAGATGAGGTACCCTCACATCGAAAAATTAGCGCTGGCCTTAGTCTTAGCTTCGCGAAAGCTTAGACCGTATTTCCAATACTGCCCCATCTCAGTCGTCATGACTTTCCACCTTAGAAGCATTTTGCATAAACCTGAGCTATCGGAAAGTTGGAAAAATGGGCCATCGAACTAAGCGAACACAATATCACATATCATTTGGGAACAGTGATAAAGTTACAAGTGCTCACTGACTTCGTCGCCGACTTCAGCGCAAAAGTAATTCCCAAAGTAGAAAGAGAAGTCGCCCCCAATTCCCCCCAAAACACAGGACCTCTGGGTCCTATACACTAACGGTGTGTCCAATGCGTCAGGGTCTGGACTAGGACTCGTACTCGAAGTCCCAACCGGCGAAGTAATTTGCCAGTCCATAAAGTGTTCAGATATGACTTACAACAAGGCTGAGTATGAGGCCGTAATTACAGGATTAAGGCTAGCACGCAAGTATGGGGAAAAACGGTTAAGTCTACACTGCGATTCTGAACTCATAGTCAACCAAATCACAATGACTTTCCAAATCAAGGAACAAAGTTTACAAAAATATCAGACCGAAATTTACAAGTTGCTGCCCCAGTTCGAAGAATGTTAAATCGACCAGATTCCACGAGCACAGAACGTCGAGGAGGATGTCCTCGCTAAACTAGCCGCTGCCACCAAAAACATTACAACTGAAGACAGAAGTGTGGTCCACCTTCTCAACTAGTCGCTGGACCAAATCGAGGTAAGAACCACAAACTTAACTTGGGACTGGCGCAACTGTATTGTTACATATTTGCAGGACGGCGTACTCCCTGATGATAAAAAAGAGGCCAAAATTTTGAGAATGCAAGATGTACAATATCATCCACAACGACCTGTATAAGTGAACGTACGGCGGCCCTCTGGAGAAATATTTGGGCCCAAACCAGACACGGCGTGTCCTTGAAGAGGTCCACAAGGGCCATTGTGGAGCTCATTCCGGCAATCGGGCTTTGGTCAGATGCCTCATACAGGTAGGATATTACTGGCCCACCATGAAAAAGGAGGCTGCAGACTTCGCGAAAAAATGCGAGCAATGCCAAAAGTACTCCCTGATGATTCACCAAGCGTGCGAACACCTCCACTCGGTCACCTCCCTTGGCCGTTCATCAAATGGGGAATGGACATCGCGGGCCCCCTCCCGGCATGGCGAGGTTATGTACGATTCTTTTTTGTTTTAACTGAATATTTCTCTAAGTGGATAAAAGCAGGAAAAGTTGCCCAAATATGTGAACAGGAAGTGATCGCCTTTATATGGACAAACATTGCATGCCGGTTCGGCCTCCCAAGGAGATCAGCTGCGACCAACGGACCCCAATTCATGGGAAAAAAGGTCGCTGAAATTTTTGAGAAATGGCATATCAAAAGAAAACTTTCGACGCCATACCACCCAGCTGGCAACGGGCAAGCAGAGTCCTCCAACAAGTCGATAGTGAACATCATGAAGAAAAACTTGAAGACGCCAAGCGACTGTGGCCAAAAATAGTACCAGAAGTACTGTGGGCCTACTGAACAACGTCGAAGACAAAGCATAGGAGAGACACCCTACTATTTAGTCTTTGGGACTGATGCAGTAATACCGGTCGAGGTCGGGGAGCCCAGCCTAAGATATTCCCATGAGAGCGAACCAAGGAACGATGAAAGCATAAGGTAGGAGCTCGACAAAGTTGAAGAACGAAGATACATGGCCTACATAAGAATGATCGCCCAAAAACAACAAGCAAAATGCTATTATAGCAAGAAGGCAAAGGTCAGGCCGCTCAAAGTCGAGGACTACGTGTTTAAATCTAAAATACAAGCAAGCAAAGACCCACGGGAAGTCAAACTAGGAACAAATTGGGACGGACCGTAAAAAATCACGGCAACAGCGAACAAAGGGTCATTCCAAAAAGAAACAATGGAAGGAAAGCTACTACCAAATCACTGGAATATTACCCACCTCAAGTACTTCAACTTTTAAGAGATAAAGCGTCCCCTAAGTCGTACTTTTTTTCCCTCACCTGAGTTCTATCCAAATCGGGTTTTTTCTAGGAGGTTTTTAACGAGGTGACGAAGGGAACAGTTCAAGTCGAAGAACGCAAAGACGGAGGCACGGGACGGCTAGTTCATTGCTCGACCTCTCAAGCACCCTCCAGGTCAACCAATGAAGGGACTAGACAGACTGGGTCTAGGACTGGAACGCTAGCCAACGCCCGAAAATTTATAAATTTCTCCAAGTGTATGACCAAAGCATCAATTCTTGAAGTTTATTTCTATTTCTCCAAGTGTACAACCAAGGCAACAATGCTTAAAGTTTACGGTGTCGACAAACTTCGCACCTATAGGCATATCTTTCTTATTTGGTTAAGTTTGACCTTATTCGAACTTACACCTACCGGCCCTTGGCCATATTTAAACTTAGGTTATGATTCGACCTTGTTCGAAATAACACCTACTGGCCCTCGGCCATAATTAAACTTAGGTTATGATTCGACCCCGTTCGAACTAACACCTACTGGCCCTCGGCCATAATTAAACATAGGTTATGATTCGACCTCGTTCGAACTAACACCTACTGGCCCTCGACTATAATTAAACTTAGGTTATGATTCAACCTCATTCGAACTAACACATATCGGCCTCCGACCATAATTAAACGTAGGTTATGTTCGACCTTGTTCGAACTAACATCTACTGGCCCTCGGCCATAATTAAACTTAGATTATGTTTGACCTTGTTCACACAAACACCTAACGGCCCACCAACCTTTGGCCGCCATTTTCCATTAAGTGATCACGGCTAGAAAATCAAGGCAACCAAGCGACAGAATTAAAAAACATGCAAATACGAACCACAAGAAGAGAATCAGATACAAATAACAAAGTTGGCATTTCATACTTAAAGTTTTTTTTTACAAAGGCCCATGAAGATGCCACTAAATACACACAAAAATATACAAAAAGTCAAAAAACAAAACTACTGGCCACCACCATCACGGCCAGCGACATCCTTGCCGACTTGGCGCTTAACAGAATTGCCCCTTGACCTTCAACACCCTCACCATCGCCGCCTTCGCCCTCATGATATGCAACATCATACTAGGCATTCTGCTCGACTCGTTCTACATCTTCGTCCCCCTCGTCCTCGCCGGCCTCTGGCGTAGCGGCGTCATACCCGCAAGCGACTCGAGCTTCGTGAGCCTTAACACGAGCATCTTCGAGGGAGGCCTTAGAAACGGATCATGCTGCATGCAAATCTCAAAACATGGCTAACTGGGCCTCGACATGAATCCACCCCTCGTATAACTCTCGAGGAACATTAGGAGAGTCTCAAGTATGGGAATAGGACGTTTGGGCCAGTAAGCGGGCCTTAATTGGCCTCAAGAGTAGCAACTCGGTCGTAGAGGTCAGTAGTCTCTTTCTCCAACTCTCCAATCCTCTCATCAAGCCGCTCTTCCTTAAGCCTTGCCATTTCTAAGTCGTTCTCTCGCTAAGAATGGAGAGTCCGAATCACTACCTCAAGGGCCTCCGTCTTCTTCGAAGCCTCCAACTGAGCGAACTCCGCCCTCGCCAACTCGTTCTGTTTCTTGATGATCTCGCCATGAAGAACCTCCATTTGCAGGCGACACTCCTCCAATTGTTTGCGCAACTCGACCACCTGCGTCTGGAGGTCGCCACATTGAACCTCCACGGCCCTGCTGACCTTGAGCTCTTCTTCATTATTTCTCAATGTACCCTCGAGGACACTGCACTTTTCGATGACCTTCACCAACACTAGTCATATGTTTCCTTTAGCTCGTCTCAAAGGGCCTGCGAATTGCCGCCCTCACCAAACCACCTGCGGATCTCCCGATACTTGCTACAATACTCGAAGTATTTGCGTTGCAGCTTCATGAATATAGCCTTACGCTTTTCATCCCTTCGGGAGCTTTGAAGATTCCAAGATCACTGTCTGCAATCACAAAAAGAAAGAAAATTTAAAAAAAAAATAGAACACCTCCACTGACAAGGGAAAATCACTAAAAACAAAGCTCAAATTTTGAATATAACAGACAGGAAAAAGAAAACCTTGTTTACCCTAAAAGCAAGGCTGACTATGCTCCTCGATAAGGCAACGTCATCCAGCTCTTTGAGGGTTTCACCCTCCACGTCGAAGCAAAGGGAACAGCAAAGGGGACCAAGGGCAGGGACCACGTTCTCTGTGTTCTTCAAAAGATCACGATCCATGGGGATTGCAATGGTCTACGTAGACCCCTCCAGCTGGGAAAATCCTTCTTCCATCACCCTCAGCTCTGCAGCGTCGAGATCTGAACCCGCCTCATAGCTGTCTTCGGCAACGCCTTTGCCTCTCCCATCGGCCGGCAAAGAAGCACCATCAGCTGGTCACGAGGTTGATGGCCTCTCTTACTGCGAAGTATCAGGAGCCCTAGCGGCCGACCCTTCGACTTCCATCGTCGTTGAAGGAAGAATATGCCCTCAACGGCCTCTGCCAATCTCGGAACCTCAAACGCCAACTCGACGTCCTCTTCAAGAACTATGGTCGCCGTCTCACGGAGGTTGAAATCATCCATCACAGAATCCATGGCTCACGCAACCCCGTCGCCAACGTCCACTGACCTCCTCTTACAGGGCACCAAATCCCCGTCACTTGGCAATAATTCCTCCTCCTTGTCCACAAGACTGTACAAAGGGGAGGTCGGAGGCTCCGCTGACGAAGTATCCGCATATGAAGAAGAAATTGATGCTGAAGTAGCAGTAGGTGGAACCGAAGAGTGAGCAAGCCTAGCCGCGGTCATAGAGGGGGTAGAAGCTGAAAAGGAAGCAGCTTTCCTCTTACGGAATGCAGGTTTGGGAGCTCTCGACCTCCTCGAAGGCCCTCGAGCTGGAATTGAAAGAAGCACAAAAGAAAAGAAGATCAACCAGCGCAAACTATAAAAGGTAAATGACTAAGAGGCCAAAACTAAGAAACTCACCGATTAAGGAGGGAGTAGGCCCAAACTTCTTGAAAAAGCCCGGCCACTCACGAAATCCTGCGATGTGAGGGATGAGTCGGCCGACCCAATCAGAAATGTCCCCGACCAAAGAAGGGGGTGTAGTCTTGACTGCATAAGAGAGGAGCAAGAAATTAAAACCCACGGCTAAGCAAGAAAATCAAATGCCTCAACAAAGAGATGTTAGACACTTACGAGTAAAATTCCAAGTTTAGGGGAAACTATCTGCATTGGCCACCACGTCCTCGGTTCTAACGAATAAAAAATATTGCCAGAATTGACGGTTAGCCTTGTCATCCATCTTCACCACCAAGCACT
>MCJB01003109.1:10303-20772 GCA_002018475.1 Nicotiana obtusifolia
AAAAGAAATTTCCATTACTTATGGCAACAATGACTGCCACATCAACCGGGAACGAAAATTCAGAAATAAAATGCATCATCGGAACCGGGGACTGCACAGCCAGCCCAGTAGAAACAAGTTATGCAAGATAGCCACAAGTAATGGAAATTTCTTTTCTGCATAGCAAAATGCTTATGTAATTTATGAAAATAGAAGGAATAAAATGAAATCCTTTTGCTTTTATCTTGTTTCTTGTCTGAGCGATGAGCTGATTTTGTCATTTGAAAGTTAAACAAGTACTTCAAACGTTAGTGCCGTAATGAACATGAGACGTCCTCTTCAAGAGCACTGTAAACATAAGAGGCCCTCTCTTATAAAAACCCTCACGTTAAAGAGTTGGTTCTGAAAGAATCAATGCTCAGAATCCAAAATACTATTGGGGAAATGTACATCCGAAGCCGCATATGAAAAGGACACAAAAAGCAAACTTGCGGCAAATATTCATAGAAACCCTCACGTAAAAGGGAAACTTGCGCAAATATTCATAGAAACCCTCACATAAAAGGGAAACTTGCGCAAATATTCATAGAAACCCTCACATAAAAGGGAAACTTGGGAAAAACTTCATAAAAACACTTACGTAAAAGGGATAATACTCGGAACCAAAATGCTTCAAAAAAAGACATCCGAGACTACACATAGTAAAGCGTGAATTGAACAACATGCACGGAATGCTTGAGCAAATACAAAAGTTAAAAGCTTGCATGGATATTCAAACGAAAGCAAGACTCCAACGATATTTGAGAAAAAATTATGTCTTTATTCACAAGAACGGGCTAAAACATTATAAGTACAAAATGAGAAAAGAAAGGAAAAGCTAAACTGCAGCACCTCCAGAACCAGGAGGAAGAGAAGTATCTGCATTGTCGGGAAGAGTAGGTGGTTCCGCTGATGGCTCAACGCTTTCCCCAGTTTGGTCTTTGGCCTCATCGCCTTCCGATCCTTTTTCAGTTTTCAAAAATTCGGAATCGGAATCAGGGGAACCTGGAGCATCATGCGCTGGGAGTCCATTTTTCGCAGCCAACTCAAGCTCTCGAGCCTTAGCAATTTTGACATCAACAGCAATGATACCAGCTTTGGCCTCTTCCAAGGTTTTTCTCTTCATGCTATACATGGAATAAGTTTTTTCAACAATGAGGGAAGCCGCTCGACGCTTAAGTTCTTCTTTGAGTTGAGTAACCTCGGCAGAAAGGTTTTCTCGGGTGGATCTAGCAGATTTGAGGCTGATGTCGAGCTCGCAGACAGTTGAACTAAAGAGCCTATTATGCTCAATAGTTTTCCTGTACTTCTCTTCTAGCTGGACATGTTTCACCTCCACGGCAGCAAGCTCTTCACTTTATGAGTTCAAGGCAGCCTCCAAGTTAATCACTCTTTCAGCAAAGGCAGCCTCACGGTCGGCTGCAGCAAGAACGACGTTCTGGACTTCTGCCCATTTGGCCTTGGCCTCATCAAATTTAACCCTCAGCGGCCTAATTTCCTGGCTAAGGGTTAACACTTCTTGATTGCTTTGTTGCAGATGAGCCTCCAAAATAACAGCCTCAGTAGTTGTGATTTCCAGTTCCGAGAGGCGGAGAATAGTCTGGTCTCGTTCCGCCAAAAGCTGATCCCGTTTAGAAGTAAGTTCTTCTTTCTCACGAATCAACCTTTGAAGGTCCTCAAAAGCAAGAAAATTGACCTACCAAACAAGAAGAAGTAAAACATAGAATACATTCATACTAAAGCAGAAGAAGTAACGAAGGAAGAAAAGAATGTACCGCTGCGGCATTGTACCTGGCATTGTTCAACAAACACTCTCCCGAGAGTGCCTGAATCTTTTCCCAGTCCTTCTTTGAAGCGAAAGGCTTCAGATAATTAGCAAGCTCCACCGGCCGGGATAGCAAGTTGCACCCGGTAGAGACCGAAAGTGTAACGTTTCTCCTCCTTTGTGGATCTTCAGAAGGGACAACATAATTTTGCCCCAAATTCCCATGAACTGGGGACTGTGGAAGATGAACACCTTCTTCACGGTCAGGTGCGGCCTTGGAGGTGATGTAGCAACTGCTGGTGGAAGAGTGGATGAAGATGGAAGCGATATAGCAGTTGCTGGTATTGGTAAAGGGGGAGATGAAGCTGATGGAGTTGAAGAATGAGAAGCAGTTGCATCAAATGCAGTGCCGGTTGTTGAATGCTCGCCAACCAAAGACGGCAAGGATCCGGTACTCAGCCCCGCAGCACCGGTTACAGCAATTGGGGCCCAAAAACAGGAGTTAGCATATTATACTAAATCAGATTCTTCCCATAGTGTTGAGACGTCGCTTTCAGTTGGTGCAATTATCTCAACAGGTCGAGCATCCTGTTGAGATAATGAGGATCGTCGCCTTCTATGTAAAGAACCTCCCTCATCACCAGCTTCTTCATCATCATCGATCATCATAGTTTCTATGACCGGCCTGGAAGGAGGACCAGTCATCATCTCCATCGGAGATGACTCGGGGGCAGCAATCTTTGCCCTTTTATTCTTTTCCCCGGCCGCGGAGGAACGTCTTGTCTTTGTTTGTTCATCCTCCAGCCGAGGACTCTGTAAAGAAATATTTGCACCCAAAACAGGCCCGGAGATATCTGTTCGAGTAAGTGCTTCCTAAAGCAGCTTCATGCATCAGCAGAATCAGCTAGAACGTCCTCCTCGGGGACAACAACAGAGCCCGCAAGTAGACCTAATTCCATGAACAAGGTCATAAGGGTTCAACCAAGTTCTTCATATACAAAAATAGAAGCAAGGTAAAATAGAGTTACCATGATTTTTGGCCTTCCACCCGTATTTAAGGGCTAGTTCTTTCCACGAACGAGTTTTGGGTGTTATGACGTCCAAAATCTCCTGAACCTACTGGTTCAAACCTTCCACCACAGGTGGGAGCCATCGAATTGCTAAAACATACGAAGGGTGAAGAGATGATACGACCATAGAAGAATATCTAGTAAGAGGAATATTATACAAAGAACTATGAGTGCAGTTCCAAGCAACCGAAAAGGATGAAGCCGTTGTCGGAGTGATGTCGTTGGTGGCCACTACAACGAACCGTTCCATCCACCCACTGTCGTTATCATCATCCATGCTAGACAACAAAGCATGGTGGCCACGCTTGCAAAGGCTTATCATTCCCCCGCGGAAGATTTTGAGGGAATAGAGATTCATCACATGAGCTAAGGTTAGCTCCTCTCCAGTTTTTTGGCACAAGCATCGGAGGCAGGCGATCGTCTGCCACACTGAAGGACTTACCTGTGCCAAACATACCTGGTAGCGAAGGCAAAACTCCGCAATCACGGAATCAATCTCTCCGCTCAAAGAAAACGCATTCAAAGTAAAGGGATACGTGAAAAAGTATGTAAAACCTTCCTTGGAAAGGGTCACTCGCTCCGATAGATCAGGAGCGATAATTTCCAACTCATTGCACCGGCAATCCTCCTTCACAGGAGGAATACTGGAAGGACGAATGGAAGAAGGGTACCTACTAATAGTCCATGTACGAGGGTTAGCAGTAGGAAATTTCTCTTCAAAATCCTTCGAAGTACTAAGCCTTCTTAAGATGATGAAGTCCATTGTTGGAGTAACAGAATCCTCGATTTTGTTCTTATTCTTTGTAGAACCACTACGTTTGGAGGAAGAAGCTATTGGAAAAGAAGAAGGTAAAGAGTTTGTGTTTGAAGAAAATTAGAAAAAGGATGGAAAATAAGGATGCAAATTAGAAGCTCAAGCAATTGTGAAACGCAAAGGAAAAGAAAGTTGCGTATAAGTAAAATTTTTGCAGCTAAATTCATGGCCATGATTACCTCGATATCGGCAAAAGTTATGCTAAATCATGGGATGACGCGTGCTCGGGGCATTAAATGCGAAAAGACGTGCATCTAATCAACTGTCAGAGACCTTTAGTGGGAATTATAGTAATTCCCGCCAAAAGGTGTTTCTACCAACTTCCCGGTAATACAAAGTTATGTCACCGGAAAGCAGGGGAACTATTTGTATAAGATAAAATATGATATGACACGTGGCTGACTAAAAGGAGGATACGTGGAATCCAAGATGGAATGGCTAAGGACCGAACCCAGCCCCTGCGCTTATCACCGGAACAGATAACGTTCATAAAAGTGTATTAAATGCTCTGTGCCTGGTAGCATTTACTATGAATATTCTACAGCATTAAGAGCGACGGTCCATTACAAAAAATTTGGCATTTATGCTCAACGTTACATCTTCATCAATGACCCTCATAATTGGCATTAAAGGAGGACATGATCCTAGGACCTTTTTCCCTAGGCATAACTATAAATAGTGAACTCAGTTACCATTGTAAAGGATACGAATTTTCTGGCAAGAACATATATTATATTCTATACAAAGCTTTGTACCAGTTCACTTTCTTACTTTTTGATCTCATCATTGATGTGTTCGGAAACCCTGTTCACGGAATCACCATTTTTGTTATTTCATCTATATTCTAAGGCTAAGTATTGTGTATTTCTTCAATTATTATATTATTTCAGGATTAAATTAGTTCACTTGTCTAAAAATCGCGTATAAATTCAACTACACCGTTTTACGAATAATCATCTATACGAATGAACTTCAACTAATATATTATTTAGACAAGGTAAAAAACTTTTATTTTGGGTTGAAAATGCAATTTTTATTAAGAGAACAAAAGTAAAAATTAATCCAAAACAGATCAAAAGGGGGAAAAGAAGGACTGCACCAACGAGGCCATTACTGAGAATGTAAGGTATATACGAAAACAAACATAGTGAAGATTCCGACATCTTGCTGCTAAAAGTTGTCTCAATGAAATCGATGCCTAAATAAGTAGTATTTTAGAGCAATTCAGATTAAACTAAGGATACTTACATTCTAGGAGTGGTAAGAAACAAATGTCATACAATGTCTCATTGTCGAGAACTTTGCACTCATCCGCATTCTCTACAAGCTGATGAACAGACAGTATGGTGTTGTAAGATTGATGGGACAACAACGGAAGCAAATAGTCAAGATTATTTACATGTAATATAGACAACATATAATCACATATTTTAATTAAACATAAAATTAATATTTATTTCTTGAAGCGTGACCGTAATCGAGAAAAGAGCCTTCGAGTTAGAGCAAACACTGTCCACGAGATCATCCTCCAGTTCCACAGTCTTCTGCTGTGCGACCTAAATAATAACCGGAATTAACAAAACTCGTGTGGGCGAGTTTCTCCTAGAAAAACCGTGTAGTAAAAAACTATCGCCTCCTTATGGAATAAGACCCCTTTATATAGCCACAGGGTATAGGGTTTAAAACATTTTCCTAAACATGTTGGGTCTTCCTTTTCCACCAAGAAATAGAATTTCATTTAATTATTAATTATTCAAGAAAAATAGGGACCACAATATTTAATTAACGAGGCTTCCTATTATGGACTTAATTCGAAATATCCAAATTAATACTACCATAATAAATTATGAATTATTCCACTAAAAATTCATAACTGCACTCCTTAGTTCAATTTCAAAAATCTTCCATTAAATCTTATTTAACTCCCCGTTTTAATAGTCAGATACTAATCAAATAAATTAAATTACTGACAATTTAATTCGTTGATTATTTCCTTTAGACTGTCATTTAACTTATTTCATGTGACAGATACAAAATACACCTGCATGGCTTACACATGAAAACTTATAAGCTTTCATAAAAGGTGTATCATCAATCTCTAGATCGAGACATGGATTTCATCAACTAACTATTACTTTGCCAATGTATATCATTATTGTCCAATTTACCAGGCAACATATTGATCCACGAAAGGATCTCGCCTTTTAATAAATCAAAATAATAATAATATACATAGCTAATAATAATTATATCAAGATTAAGAGTATAAGTACATTTAATGGCTATAGGATATATTTTATTAAGTCAGTATAAAATTCTTATCTCTACTTGGTCTGTTCAATACATAAAAATGTACTAGCACAAGAAGTTGGAATTAAACCATTTCCATAATCAAGATAAATTATATTTAATCTTGTGCTACAATCATTCATGATGGTTCGTCAATTCCATCATTAGATTGTGAACATGATCTTTATACTTATAAGAATCGATAATTTAATTTTTCGTGTATAAGCTAAATTCTATACACTAAATCATCCACTATATAAGTAAAGGACATAGACGAACATATGATCTATTTAAAACTTTATTAAAATTAAAAAAATAATTGTACCTTAATAAACACTATATCCAAACTAAATCCATGGTTAATAGTATATACAAAGAGTAAGGCGCAACAACAGTGTCTGGAACTTTTGAAGATGGGGAAACAGAGAAAGCGAGCATCATTCAAACGGGCTCCCATTCCAGACCCATTCCCTCCTCCCAGTTAATGGCACACCTCAAACCCTGCATGCAATATCACACATGATTTAGGCACCAAATGAGATAAAGTTGAACATTACTTAAATACACTATGATTAGTAAGATGTATTGTTATTTCATACTCGATCATATTCCTCTCCTCTCCTTTAATATGTTTTTTCTCCTTTGTTTTCTGCTCTTAATTACTACAACATCTTCTCGACTTATTCTGCTGTTCTAAACTTCTTTCTCACAAATTTTGTGTCCGTTAAGCTATCTGCTTCACTGGTTTTTCTTTCACAAAACTCCATATCGATCTTTGATAGTTCTCAACCTCCTCTCATCAATAAGTAAGGGTAAAATAAATTCTATCAAACTCAAAAACCTGAACTAACCTTGCCATAATATGTTAGATACTCGGTCACTTATATGAATGTGTGCACATGTTAAAACAAGGCATATGCTAGCATGTAACAAACTATCAGATGTGTATCTTAAATGCATTAAACAGATAAGCACATATGAGATAAAGTTATACATTGTAACCAGTGGCGGATCCACCTTAAGAGGTGGGGGTGCCATGCCACCCACAAGTTAGGCAAGATTTTTTATAATTTATGTTGAAATTTTTCGAATATTAATTAAATGTATACGTTGCCACCCGCAATATCAAACCAGAGGAAGGTGTCATTGTTGGGAATTAGTTTCTTAAGGTTATTCTTATGTTTAGGCTTAGGTTCGAGTCTGATTCTAATGAGGAAATCAATTTTTCGTTTGCTCAGTTTCCTTTTCTTTTATTTTTTCCCTTTTGTCTTTGTCTTTTCTACTTCCTTTGTTTTTCTATCCTTTTACCTCTTTAATTTTTCTTTTTCCAAACTTTTCTCCCTTTTTTTTTTCAATGACTTTGAAAGGGGAACACATAAAAAAAGAAACTTAACCTATTATGAACTTAGCCTTTTCAGTGGCAAAAGTATGAATAATATTTAAGGATAAAAACTAAGAAAAGTGTTATAAAATGAGAGCAGAATATAACTTTTGTGTACATAATGTTTCGTGTTTATCAATGATCCTAATTCCCTTATGTATAGCTTTATTTGGGGAGACAAGATCCCAAATGAGAATAAAACCATCATTGATGGCTGCATAACTATTGGCTATAAATACAGATATTTTCTATAACGGTTGTTCATTGAATGCTATCCGATGATAATATTTTGAATCTTTATTACCGGCTACTCTGTATTCGGAATTCGTTCAGCACCGATTGCATGCTCACATCCGGTGCCAGCTGTTTGTTGACTCACGTCCCACCTGTCTTTAGTTTTACGTGTCACTTCGTCATTCGCCCAATTGTCACTAGTTAATTTTACCCCATACAACTGATATATACTCACACTCAAACTTTATGATCAGTGCGAGGAGTACATTAAAAGAAATGTGACACCGGATATCTTCAAATCCTAAATCCGCCTTTGATTGTAACTTATTAAGAGTTTCCAAGGTGGTCTAAGTAAATTTCTTTAGCTACTCCGCTCGTTGCCTAATGATTTTAGACTTACAGATTCTTATATAGTTCTATAAAACCAATCTTTGACAAGCTGCTTTTTCGTCTCACATATTCTTTTTTTTAATTATTATGTGTCCGAACTAATTTGTACACACTTCTTCTTTCTTCTCCTCTCCTTCTATTAAATATCTTCTCATTTGCTTTCCGCTCTTTCATTTGTTTTCTGCTATTCTAAGCTTCTTTGTCACAAAATTTCAGCCCATAAAAGCTATTTGTATTACTACTTTGGTTTTTCCCTCACAAAAATGTGGTTTGACGAAAAGTTGCAACGGTTTAGTAACTAAACTTTAGTTTCATTCGGTATAAAAATAATTGGCCATGTGGTTAATATTTCTCCTCACTCTTCGTCTTGTCTGTTCAAATTAGTAGTTTACCACTCTGGCACGTTTAGTTCTCTTTTCTTTCTTGTTGAGCTTTTAATGATTTCATAGTTCAAGTTCCAATAAGACATAATCCTATACGTTCATCCACTACTCTACCAATCACTTAAGATTCTTGGTCCTGATGTTTTCTTTGTTATTAGTTATAATTAATTTGGACTTCTTAATTTTAATTACCTAAAGTACTTTTTAGCTTACGTTTGAGAAAAAAAAACAGGGATTTGGATGAGATTTGAACACTACACTTCTGGGATGTAAGGCAAGAGCCAACGAATTTGATCTTATAGCACTTCAAATTTGTAGGATGTCACAGTATAAAAAATTTTGCACTATTATCGCGTATAGAGTATTTTTGAGATATGCATCATTATAATTTCTCTCGTGTTAAAAGGCACCATACATATGTTGGGAAAATCGGGTAATTTTCCCACTACGACAACACAACTAGTGAAATGAACTAGTTCAAAAACAAATGAACTAGACAGAACACTAATACAAATACCCGACAAATAATATTGAATATTATACTACAACAGAAAAGAAATAAAGCGGAATAATAAAAGAGACAAAGAAAGAACACACCCGAAAATTTGTTAACGGAGTTCGGCCAATTTAGCCTAGTCTCCGAGCACCGCTCAAACAGCCCGCTTTTTTATTAACGTGGGAGAAGAGAGTTTGTTAGGATACTAACATTGAAGGAGGTGGAGTTAATTTATAATCTCCAAACCTCCTTCCCAAAACATTAAATACCGATGTGGGAGATTGGGATTTAGCCAAAAAGTCAACAAATCTCCACCTTGGCTTAATTTCAAGTCCCACCAAATACAAATCTTCTCAAACAAACATAACCCAAAAAAAAAAAAACAATTTCGTGGTGCTTCAAATTTGCGCCTCCGGGCGCCAAACTTCAAATGTGCAAGACATTAACCAAGTCCAAACAGTGTTTGAACTTGGCCCTTGGAACCACCTTAGTCAGCATATCTGCAGGATTCTCCGTAGTGTGAATCTTCTGGAGAAGTATCTCCTCTTCTTCGAGAATCTCCCGCACAAAATGATAGCGAACGTCAATGTGCTTCGTCCGTGCATGAAAGACTTGATTCTTTGCTAAATGAATAGCACTCTGACTGTCAGAATATACCTCAAGTTGTTTCTGACCAACTCCCAAGTCTTTAAGCAACCCATAAAGCCAAATTGCTTCCTTCACAGCCTCTGTAATTGCCATATACTCTGCCTCTGTTGTAGACAAAGCCACCGTTGACTGCAAGGTAGACTTCCAACTAACTGGCGCTTTTGCTAAAGTAAACAAATAGCCAGTTGTAGAACGCCGCTTATCCAAATCACCTGCATAATCAGAATCACAATATCCAACTATGCATTGACCAAGTGATTCATCCCGCTCAAATATCAATCCAATATCTACGGTATTTTGAAGATACCGTAGAATCCATTTCACAGCTTGCCAATGACCCTTGCCCGGATCATGCATGTACCTGCTAACAACACTAACAGCCTGTGAAATGTCTGGTCTCGTACACACCATTGCATACATCAAACTTCCAACTGCATTTGCATACGGGACTTTGGCCATGTATTCTCGTTCTTCATCAGTCGTCGGAGATAAACGGCTACTCAATTTCAAATGAGGAGCAAGTGGGGTACTTACAGGTTTGGAATCTTCGTGCATACCAAAACGTTGTAGTACCTTCTGCAAATACTGCTTCTGTGACAGCCAAAGTTTGCCCCTTTCTTTGTCCCTGCTTATCTCCATGCCGAGAATCTTCTTGGCTTCCCCCAAATCCTTCATCTCGAACTCTTTATTCAACTGAGCCTTCAACTTGTCAATCTCAACTTGGCTCTTTGCTGCAATCAACATATCATCAACATATAAGAGTAAGTAGATGTAGGAACCATCTTGAAGTCTGCGCAAATACACACAATGATCGTATTTGCTTCTCTTGTACTTCCGATCCTTCATGAACTTATCAAACCGTTTGTACCACTGTCTCGGAGACTGTTTTAGTCCGTACAACGATTTGCTAAGTTTACAAACCCAATCTTCTTTGCCAGCAACCTTGTATCCTTCTGGCTGAGTCATATAGATTTCCTCTTT